>JBBPMF010001066.1:0-12711 GCA_038090175.1 Austroboletus eburneus
TAGTGAGGACAAAACACCGAATTGGATCACCAGCATGACATCAGATATGTCAGCACCCTTTTCAGATTATCATAAGACCACTACTAATATTACTTATGAAATTTCATGCTTATCATTCTGGCTGCCTTTGTGGCAACTAGAATTCTCACTTCACCATTGCAGAACTGCTAAAGGGAACACTTTTTGGGCTGAGTGCTGCAAAGTGCATGAAAGATATCAATACATTGATGACAAGATACAGGTAATTGCCTCCTCAGGAATCATTGAATTTCCAAGGTTTTCTGAATTGAATTCATGAATATGATAGTTTTTTTGAGGTCACCTGGTCTGGCCACATTTTGAGCAATGAGTTCAAGAAGCATGGTGTAGTCTCAGGTGCTCTTCATTTGAAGAACACTGGGTACAATGTTTGATTGGTCATTTCCCAGATTGATGAAGAATGAGTTCACTGAGCTGATGTGAAGTTTCTGGTGAATTTCTTGGAGGGCCATGGGTGTGAGCATTGCAGAGGTTGCCAAGATAGGGATGCTGGGTGAGACATATGTAGATCCAAATGTCTCTCAGCTTACTGTATGTAGGGCAGAAATCTCCACCCCACTGGGATATGCAGTAAGCCTCATCAATAACCATGCCAACAAGGTCCTTTGTGAAGTCTGAAGACTTGAGCAAGTCACGAAATCCTTCATGCTGCAAGCACATCTCTGGCCTGACCAGTATTACTTGATATTGGCAACTTTTTAGCTCCTGTACTTGGTGTTAGCACAATGGTTTTGATCTGCATCTTGTAAATTGTACATTCCTGTCTGACCTTTAAGCTCCAGGTGTCACCATTAACATCAATTGCCGACACTTTCATCTCTTTGAACTTTTGTTTCTGCAGTTTAGGTGAGTTTAATGTACAGATTCAAACTTTAAAAAGTGGGATAACCTGATCTCGCTGAAGAGCTTTTAATGGTGATATTATTATCATGCTTTTTTTTTTAATTCCTAAGGAGTGGCATAACAAATGGTAATGTCTTCCCAGCCCCTGTACCTGTGACACAATGCTGTCGACACCATGTTGAAGATCTAGTCCTAATTCATTAGAATAAGTCTATGACATGAACTACACTTGTGTAGTAAGACTGTGTGATAAGACCATGGTATTCATTTATATCCATAACCATGTGTCTAGGATGGTAATAGATACTGTCACAGTGTCTAGACCAATCCATTGATTACACTTTCCATATTACTCATAAACATGTCATAGATAAGAGTCCTGAGAGTTTTCACTCTCTTATGGTAGCTTGGGCCCATTGTTTGGTCCAGCATGTCACAGGACACTTGAGGCATGAATTTATGTGTCCACTAAATCGCTTTTTTGCTATTTTTGGACTTCCTTATCTTTTTATCATCCACATGACTAGTTCTATGGATTTCTAGATGTTTCTATAGAATATCTTTATCTGGAGAGCTCCACAACATGTATAATCACTTGTGTAGCTATATAAATCCTGGAATAGACCCAGGAGAAATAATGAACATAGTTCTTCTGCACACACATTTTCAGAGCTCAGGAATATTCCTCTTTCCTTGCTGTTATGCTCAATGTGGTCAAGCATAGGCCTGCAGTGGTTCGAGGGCTTACTGTTGCTATATAGCTGATAGGACGAGGGGGCCTGACAAGGGGATTCCTGGACAGGCGGCAAGGTTCTGGAGATATTGATTGATGTTGATAATAAAGTCAGTCATGTCCAACTGGTGCATTAGTTGGATGAGGTCATGTTCCAGGGTTTGGTGGAGATGACAGATGTGGAGGTTGGCCAGTGCTTGGGCAGCAGAGGTGGTGGGGGTGGCAGTGGAGACAGCAATGCGGGAGTTCATTAAGAAGAGGCAGTACATAAGAGCAAAGGGGGAGTGGGGTTCCATGTGGGCGTCAAGTGCCATGGCGAGACTGGAGTCTTGGAGTTCAGTGGTGATGGTGGCAGTGAGGTTGTCGTCAAGGGGTGTCGGGTAATTGGGTAAGGCAGCGGAGGGTATGGACAACAGGAGGTGAGTGGAACAGTTTGAGATCCGTTGGGCAAGGGGAATGGATATAGTAGTGGGGACGAGGGGTTCAGGGTGAGTCCAGCTAAAGCTGGGCCATGCAAAGGGGATGTGTCATATCTCTAATCCTAGCCCTCCTCCACTCCTCTGTTCCTCCACTCCTCCGCTCCTACACTCCTCCGCTCCTACACTCCTCCGCTCCTACACTCCTCCGCTCCTCCACTTCTATGTTTCTCCACTCCTCCACTTCTCCGCTCCTTGTACATTCTAGTTACGTTACTCTTTGTTCTCCTTATGTACTAGTCTTGCCTCTTAGATTTCTCCGATCCTGTGTTCACACAGCTCCGCTTATGTTTCCTTTCCATCTCCATTTCCCCGGCTCCGCTTACTTACGTTTTCCGTCATTGCCTTTGTACACCGCCTCTGACCTCCATATATATAGTCCTGTCTTGTTGCCTGTACTTTAGCTAGTTATCAACCTAGACGACTTAGACAACCCAGACAAATCTAATTCCCCTGTCTTCTCTTGCTTCTTGTCATTTCCTGCTCCTCCAAAATCTGGGACCACCAACAATCCAACAAGGGCGCAGCGCTCCGCTCTGAGTCACTGAAGCCAAAGTCCTACTCTATCCCCTTTTCATCAAGATTCACGGAGCTCCTACGGAGTTCGTCTGCCAAGTTCAACCCGGTCTTAACAGGATGCCTTCTGCGTTGTTGCGAAGGTGTTGGATCAGGGAAGGGGGAGGTATGGGAATGGGTGCATCATTGAGTTCAAGGGGGTTGTTGGCAGGGGTGGTGGTAGACCAGCCAGTTTCGGTGATGTCGGAGGAAACAACGCTGGGGGCAGGAGAGGGTGCAGAGAGGGTGATGGACATGACTGAGGGGTTTTGAGTTGTTGGTGATGGGGGAAATCAAGTGGCGACATTTATAGTCGTTGAGAAGGGGACCAGAGTTCCATAGGTTCCATTTGGGTTCCCAGGAATCTTCTTCAGCTGTGTATCCCTTCCATTGGATCAGGAAGGAATGGGAAGATGGGGGTCTGCAATGGCAGATGATTTTCTCAATTTCATATTCCTCATGTCCATCAATGAGGTCAGATGGTGGGGAGGGGTAGTTCGGCCTGTGAACATGGTTTTCATGGTAGGGGGATAGGAGGGATGCATGGAACACTGGGTGAATTTTCCATGATCATGGGAGGCAGAGCTTGTAGGTGATGGGAGATAGCACCTTGACAATGGTAATGGATCCTTCACATTTCGGGATAAACTTCAGATTTATGACAGAGCATTTGAGGTTCCTGGCCTTGAGCCAGACTTTGGTTCCCTTGGTGAAAGGGGTGAAGGAGCAGTGTGTTACGATTCGTTGGTCCCCTTACCCTTTTTCTTGACCTTCATTCACCGCTGTACACCAAAGGCCTTAGGCCCTGACGTTCAAGTCCCACCTAGGACCCTCTCTTTTCTTCAATCTTTTCTTCAAATACCGCTTACATATTTAGCATGACTCATCTGCAGCTGTATTACCAACATCTCTCCGATGCCGCCGCATCATTCCATAGTGACTCAGCCCTTCCTCGCGATTCCATCACTTTCTATCGCTGACTCACCTTCTTCTTTGACCTACCCTTAACCATTTGGCTCGAGTATATAAACCCTTGATACACCGCTGTAGTTCCTCATCCTAGACCTTCTACAATCTACCTTGTACCTTGGATTGTCTTCGGTCCCTCAGTCCTTGTCCTACTGTTGAGTGGACGCTCTCTTGAAACCCCTCGATCCACCATTAGTCTTACGGTGTCCTAAGAACCTCTACCAAGGAAGACCCTTGCCAGATCCCTTGATCCCATCCCCTTGACGGTCTTTAGAAACTCTTCGATCCTATCTCCTCGACGGTCCTCAGATCCCCCCCCCTAGATCCTGTCTCCTCGACAGTCTTTAGACACCCCTCGATCCCTGTCAGCTGTATAGCGACAGTAAGCCCTCGACCCCTTTTGTAGGCCACGCTTCGACCACATCGAGTGTAACACAGTGATTTTGGGATGCCATGACTTGGCAAGTGAGTTCATGGGCAGTGAGGGCCTCGTTGCAAGTGGCAACAAGGGTCTTGAGGTGATCCTCAATGGCGGGGATGTGGGAGTCAGTGATAACCAAGGGAAGGGCACGGGGTTCATATCCCATCATGAGATAGAATGGGGTCTGTCCGGTGACAGAGTGGAGGTGGTGATTGTGAGCGAACTCAGCATGGGGAATGAGTTTGGACCATGTGATGGGGTTACTTCCACAGAAGATGTAAAGGTAGGTCTCGACTTCTTGGTTAACCCATTCAGTTTCACCATCAGTCTGGGGGTGGTATGTGGTGGAGAGCACGAGGGAGTAGTTGAGAGCTTGTCCCAATGCTTTGGCAAAGGTGGAGGCAAACTGGGGGCCTTAGTCAGAGATGATTTTGTCATAAAGGCCGAATTGGAGGAAGACTTTGTGAAAAAAGAGGGCTGTGACCCCTTCGGTGGTGATGGTTTTCTTGGTGGGGCAGAGAATTACCCCCTTAGTAAGGCCATGGTCAACCATGATCAAGAGAGTATCAAAACCCAAGGATTCAGGGAGGTCTGTGATCAGATCGCATGTGATCTGTTGGAAGGGGCAAGTGCAGGTGAAGTGAATGGGGGTGAGTGGAGGGACAGTGGGGTAGGTGTTGGCCTTGTGTTGCTGACACAAGGCACAACCTTCGACATACTTGCGTACATATTGAGCAAGGCCCAGCCACCAAAATTCAGCAGCGACAAGCTGGTGAGTTTTGAGATAACTGGGGTGACCAGCAGTCTCATGGACATGGCAGCACTGGAGGATGGAGCGCCGGAGAGATTCATCAGGGGGAATGTAGATGCATCCTTGGAAGGTAAGGATGCCATCTTTGTACTGCCAGTCGGACAGGTGAGATCAAAAGATGGGGGGAAAGGTTTCATCAAGGGATTGAAGGGCCTTGAGGATGAAGGGATCTGTCTTGGAATGAGATGAGATGTGCTCCTGGAGCATGGCGTCGATGACATTGGCAAAGAGGGTTGGGGGAAGAAGGGTGACACCTTCATTATCAGTCTAATCAGAGGGGATGAGATCAGGGTGGCAGGAGAGGGCATCGGAACCGGCAAGGAGTTTACCGGGAACATGGATCATGGTCAGATCGAAATCTGCAAGGTCAAGGAGCCAATGGGCTTGTCGGTGATTGAGGTTCTGTGCTGACCAAAAGTAGGTCAGGTTCTTGTGGTCCGTGAAGACTTGGACTGGGTGGGAGCTGCCATGAAGATAATGGCACCAGGATTTCAGGGCTCACATGATAGCAAGGAGTTCCTGATCATAGATGTTGTAGTTTTGTTCTGCTGGTGAGAATGACTAGAAGAGATAGAAACAAGGATGCCAGTCCCCATTGGTATCTGTCTGGAGAAGGATGGCACCTCAGGTGAACTTAGAGACATCCATTGCGATAGCAAATGGAGCAGAGAGATTGGGGAGTTGGAGAACTGGGTGGGCAAGGAATAGTTCTTTGAGGTGATCGAAGGACTTTTGACATTCAGGGGACCAGGCCCAGGGACTGGTTTTCTTGGTGAGATCAATGAGGGGGCTGGCTACTGAGGAGTAATCCAGGATGAAGCGACAATAGAAGTTGGTGAAGCCAAGGAAGGAGTGGACATTGCGAAGCTTTTCTGGGGTGGGCCAGGATGTGATCCCATCAAGTTTGACAGGGTCCATGGCGAGTTGACTGGGTTTGATGATCATTCCTAGGTATTGTTAAGTATGGGTCTGTTGGGGACTGGGCAGCAAACTCCGGAGTGCCGGAGTTGGTCGGAGAGGGTAGGGACTTTGGCTTTACCTTATGTGGTGCGCCCTTGTTCAGTTCCGTTGTCTCTAATTTACAAGGGGAGCAGAGCGGAGGTATGGAGTGACCAGAGGTCAGAGGAGAGTCATCATGACTCAAGCGAGAGAACTCATTGACAAGCTCAATGACAGAGGAGAGAACAGAGGACAGAACTAAGTTGATATTCAAACTGAGGTGCTAAGACATATTACAGCAGGTTTATATACGGAGGTCGAAGTCCGAATGTAGTAAAGTCAGGGTCAGAGCGACAGAGGAAACAGAGTACCGCTGCTGTGCCAGTCAGTCACACAGCCAGAGCTGTGTGCCTTTCCCTGAGCACCGCAGTGATGGAATGGAGACTAACTATGAAGAGAACAAAGGGAAACGTAACATAACATACATGAGTGCAAGAAGTAAAGTGGACATGGAGTAATGGAGGACATATGGAGTGGAAGAGTGGAGATGATATACACGGAGGAGCAGAGGGGACTTAGCAAGAACTTGGGATATGACAGGTATTCAACTTCCTTGGAAGTGAAGTTGCATTTTTCAAGTTTGAGGTGAAGGTCGAGTTCCTTCATGCACTGGAGGACATGCTTGGTTCTTTCAGCATGGGTTTTCTTGTTAGGGGAGAAGATGAGGAGATCGTCCATGTAGATGATGAGCCATCCTTTCGCAATCATGTCACGGAAGAAGTCATTCATGAACCTTTGAAAGGTAGCGGGGGAGTTGGTGAGACCGAAGAACATTACAGTCAGTTTGAAGAGTCCTTTATGGGTAATAAAGGCAGCTTTCCATTGATGTCTGTCTTTGATTTGAACATTGTTGTAGCCCCATCAAACATTGAACTTTGTGAAGACCTTGGCATCGTGAAGTTTGTCGATGAGGTTGGAGACTAGGGGGAGGGGGTAGGCATCACGAATGGTGTGCTCTTTGAGATATCTATAGTCCTGACATGGATGGAGTCCACCATCCTTCTTTTTGATGAAGAAGAATGGGGAGGCTTGAGGGAAATTCGAGGGGCATATCTTGCCTGAAGCAAGATTTTCATCGAGAAAGGCTTCCATGGCCTTGCACTCATCTGGGGAAAGGGAGTAAATCTTTCCGACCTTAGGCATGAAAGATTTGTCAAGGTTGATCTCATGATCATCGGGGTGAGAGGGGGGTACATGGTTCATAGCTTCTTTCGAGAAGACAGAGGCAAAGTCAGAGTATTCAGGGGGAAGGGCAACCTTGGGTTTGGCTTTTTCAGCTGCCATGGCCAACTCTGTAGAGTTTGTGAGTTTGGCGATGAGGGGGTTGCCCTTAAGAATGAAATGATAACCACATTGAATGATGCAGTTGACGGTGTAGTTGTTATGAGCCCGATGGATGTATTGGGGTTCTGTCTCATAATTGAGGTATTCATAGAGGCATCCATCATAGACAGAGTCTACTTGGACGTGGCGAGGGGATCGAGGAGAGGGTTTGAACTGTTGGAAATGGGTTTTGTATTGGTTCAAGTTGACTTTGTGGAGTGTATAGAGCTCCTTGGATTGATCCATAGACTCATTGATGGAGAGAGTCTGACCGAACCAGTCAATGGTGGGGTTGATGGCTTTCAATCAGGGGAGGCCGAAAATGAGGTTTTGTCGACCACAATCCATGATGTAGAAGAGGACCTTGTGGGTGAGTCCTTCGATGTGAACAAAGAGTTCGGTGGTGAATCAAACTCCTCCTTTGTCCATGGGTCCCTGGTTGAGGTTGATGATGTTGAGGGGGGAGGCGAGGTGAGTGGTGGGGAGCTTGTTTTTGTGAACAAAGCCCCAATAAATGCAAGAGATATCGGTGCCACTATCAATGAGGGTGCGAGTGTCAATGGTTTTCAACATGTGTGAGGGTACAATGACTTGGACAGGGATTTGCATTGAACCAGGCAGAGTAGATACATTTACATGTTGTACTTTAGGAGAGCCCCGTGTCGGTCAAGGTCTCTGTTCTAAAAATTCTTCTTGGGGAGGGTGAATTGGATGTGACAAATGGTGAGGTCATCATCATTGTCATCACAGGTTTGGAGTTTGGGGAGGTCGTCAATGACCTGTTTGACTCATTTGACTGAAGTCTTATGAGGTTCCTTGGGGAATTTAACATGAGTGTTGGCCTGGTGGCCTTTCTGCCAGCATCGTAGGCAATATCCTTCTTTGAAGCATCACTCCTGTTCTTCAGAAGTTAGCTTGGGGGGTCTGGGGACATTGACCGCATTGATGTCCATGATGTCAGGATTGCGGGTTTTCTGGAAAGAGAGGGAGGTGAAGAAGGTCTGGTAGGATCAGTAGGTGGGGGTGGAATGGGTGCAGTGTTGGTTAACAATGGTCTGGGCACAATCATTCTGGACTTGAAAGTGGATGACCTTCGAGTACCACTTGTCGACCTTGATGGGGACCATGTCCATGAAGAGGATATGGCAGGAGAGGGGAGAGGGAATTCCGGCAGCAAAGTAGTTGATCAGGACATTCTGATCAGTGATGCCCAAGAGGGCAACATTGTTTCTGAACTCAGCAATGTGCCAAGTGAGTTCAGGACCATAAGATCCATTCTTCTTGGGGATGGGGCGTTCCAAATGAAGCCAGTTGATGGCCCGATTCTTGGTGTCTTGGTGCTCAAAAGCACTCTTGAATTTGATGAGGAAGTTGTTGAATTTCCTGAAGGACTGAGTGGCAATGGCCTCCTTCTGAAAGGTAGAGGCCCAGATAGCGGCCAAGTCCTTTTTCATATAGGACAGGATGTAGGCGATTTTTTTTATTGTCATCATCATAAATGGCCTTGTTTATAATGAGGTAGGTTTGGACCGTGGATAGCCAGGACATGGCATTGGCGTAGGAGCTGTCAAAGGCATTGGGGGCTCCAAGACAGAGTTCAGTGGGTTTGGTCATTATGGTGACCTGGACTGGGGGTGGGGGCAGGGTAAATGCTGGTTGGCAATTGACTGGGGTTGGGGATGGTGGGGTGGGTACTCTGGGAATACTAAGCACCACAGAGAGTCAATGAGAGAGTTCTAGGTCCTCAGGTTGTTGAGGGATGATGAGATCTTCATCAGTGTCAATGGGGTTTTCTGAGGAGGATTCATCAGTGTCCAATGAATTGAGAGTTTCCCTTCTTGATGTGAAGTCGGGATAGGGTCAAGGGTTTCTGGGGCATTGGTGGGCAATGGTGGAGGCTTATACAATGATAGCCAATCAAGGGTGATCTTAGACCTTTTGTTATGCTTGACATAGTCAAGTGTAGGCCTGCAGTGGTTTGAGGGCTTACTGTTGCTATACAGCAGACAGGATGAGGAGCCTGACGAGGGGGTTCCTTGACAGGAAAGCTAAGGCTGGCATAGGACTAACATCAGATCAAAGGGGGGGGTTCACTCAAGGGTCTTCCTTGGCAGAGATTCTGGGGACCATTGAGGACCGAGGGATCAATGGGTCTAAAGACGTCGCAGGACTAGCAATGGGTCAAGGGTATGAAGAGAGCGTCCACTCAATAGTAGGATGAGGACTGAGGGACTGAGGGCAATTCCAAGATACTAGGTAAATTGCAGGAGGTCTAAGATGGGGAATACACCAGAGTATTGAGGGTTTATATACATGAGCCAAAGAGTTAAGGCGGTTCTGAAGGTTCTGGAATTTTGGAAACTTCAGAACACTTTACTACTCTTCAACTGGGATGGAAACCCGAAGACAGACTCCCTCTAGAATGCTATTGGACTCTATTTCCTGAGGACTATACTCCAGAGGGTCATATGGAGATCCCTATTCTTGACTCGCCTTGTTCCTCCTTTGTTCCACTTTTGTAACTCATCCCATGTGCCCCAAGTGTCGCTTTTGTCACAGACCTCCACTCCTCCTTCCATCCTCCTTTCCAATGGTAGCATTATCCTATTTTGTTCATTGATTCATGAGGCCATTGTAGTATACCATGTGTTCTGACCCATCACTTTTCTGTTCTGAGATGGTTCCGAGTTGTATAAATACCTAGTAGTTATCTGGTATGTTCCGCAGCTAGATCTGCACAATTATATGCAGTGTTTAGTCTCATTCTGCCTGAGTCTTGAGTCTCAGCAGAGAACCACTAGGACTTCTATAGAACATTGTGTCACCTTTAAGGACACACTGAGACTAGACGTTGTGCAAGTATAACATCAACTTGGCCTTGGTGGAACTACTGAAAATAAGCATCAACTAGCCACAGAGAAAATCATTGTCTGGCTCAGAGATCAGCTTATAGTCAAATGACTTCATGGTCTATTCAAGTACCACTTACATGATGTGAACTCATTTGATTGTCTTGACTGGATGGTCTTGATGTTTGATTGGTTGCACTTGCAAATGGCCTTTGCCAACTCCTTGCACAAACAATACCTAGGTACTGCTGCAGGATGAGGTCTACAGCATGCATTCACTCTGCTTGGCTGAAAGAGACTAGGATCGGTCATGACAAGAGAACCATTTCACCATGGTCTCAAAGAAGCACTTTACCATGTAGCTGAGGCTCATGTACAAGTAGACTGGATGGTTGTTAGTGACATCAAAGATCTGTTGGAATTGTGAACCCAGAGTCCTGCCAAGCTTTTGGCTCTTGCCAAGAAGCTCATAAAAAATCATGCTTCTAGTGAAGCACTTGACCAGCTCAGTAGCTTGCCAGAGGATGAGTAAGACAAGGTCAAATACCAAACAATACAATGGAACCAAGATGTGCTCCACTATATTGTTCTTGACAAAGCTATCAAACACGGAGATATGGGGATGATGAAAAAAATAATTCCTACCCTTTTATACTGCTTTATGGGTGATGGAAACAAGAAGTATGCTGTTGAAATGTTAGAGCTTTTACAAGGATTGCACAAGAGTATATATGCACACAAATACTTACTGTCACACACCAGTGATTTTGTGTGGCAACACTGTTGGCTTGTCAACTTTGAAGGGAAGAGAAACAGTTTTGTATCAATTGACATGGCTCAAGAACATAATATCAAAGACATTAAGGTCATGTACAGGTCAGAGGGTCCAAATGCAAAGTGGGACTACTTCAAAAAATTGCATCCTGCTCTGCATATCATTTGCCTGCTTGGCAAGCATATGGAGCAAGAGTTTGGTACTCTAACTAGGGGTACAAAGCATGCGGTACCAAAAAAAGATGCTGATGTGAAACTACTACAAGCAGCATATGATGAAGCAAAACTACACTGCTATATACCAGATGGAAAGGTTTAAGATCCAAATGAGAAAAAGTAATGAATTTTATATTGAAGGGAGTGGTAAAATTACAAATGACTAACTCACTCCAGAACTGGAGTGAGTTGAGGAACTTTCACTGATCACATGAGGAGGACTGGGAGGAAAGCGACATTAGCAATAGCAATATTGATGCTTTATCAACTAGTAGTGAAAAATGAAATGTACTTACTGCATGAAAGGTGTGCCAACTAATGGCATCCCAACCGGCATGCCTGCATAGGTTGCTCCCAGATAGTGGATATAGAATTGTGGTGAAGGTGGAGGCAGTTGAGGCATTGTTGGGTAAAAAGGAGGCAGGGAGATGGGATATGAGTAATAATCCAGAGGAGTTGTGTATGAGGCAATGCTGGGATATGGATGATGCTGTGGTGTTGTGGTACTTGCCAAAGGGTGCTTTGTAGGGACATCGGTTGCAGAAGAAGCCTAAAATTGAATTAGAAAGCAACTAAGCAAGTGAAGTATTAACAGACACACCTGACGGATAATGTTGAACTGAGAAGACCCTACGAGTGGCTTGCTAATTGCTTGTTCTGCTTTCAACTTCTGATGTGCTTCGAAAGATAATTGCTTGAACTTGCGATCAGTGTCCTGCAGTACTTTGAGGATATCTTCACTATGCTTGTCCATAAGCATCCAACATCTCTTGAGGGCACTTGACATGTCCAACAGAGTTTTGATTCTGGCATTTGATGCAAGAGTAGTCAGAATTGTGTTGGGAAGGATACAGTCAGCTGTAAGAGGGCTGGAAGAATACAGAGTGAGCTTGACATCCAGATGCCATTGAGTGAGTGCAGTACAAGCATTCTTCAAAAGCTTGCTGCATTGTGTGGCTGGTCCCTGTGAGCATTTTGATTGAGCAGATGGCAATTGTTCAGATTCTTTGATCTTGAACTTTAAAGGCTTGGGGGTGGGACAAGTGGCCATGGGGCATTTATGGTTGGTGTCAGGGCTCTTTGTAGATGTTGTGTGGGAACTGGTTGGTTGCATATTTACTGGCATTTGTGGTTGGCTAACACTCATCTTAGACCTTCCCAGGATCTTCTCCCTGGCACAACAATCACAGCAATCACCCAATGGCTCTATGGTCAATGGTAAGCACTCTGTACGTGGTGTTCTATAGTGTGCTGTACTTACATTGATGCTCCTTGGGATTATTAAAATAGCTGTCAGCAAGGTCACATCAACAGCTTTTAATCTCTATCCATCCTTGCAAGGTAGAATCAATGTTCTTCCTCCATGATGATAGCAATTCTTCACCATGTCGTATCACAGAGTCATTTTCAGTACATTCATTATCTGTTGAAGATGAGTCCTCTATTTCTTCATCCATCCTTTGCCTTTTTTCTCTTTTTTCTGCTGCTGAAATATTGCTTGTTCCACAAGTAGAATTACATGTGCCTGTAAGTTAGGTGAGCACCCTGCACATCCTGCATGTTGGGTCCATACTTCTAGTGAGGACAAAACACCGAATTGGATCACCAGCATGACATCAGATATGTCAGCACCCTTTTCAGATTATCATAAGACCACTACTAATATTACTTATGAAATTTCATGCTTATCATTCTGGCTGCCT
>JBBPMF010001067.1:0-12709 GCA_038090175.1 Austroboletus eburneus
CGTAGTTTGGTGAGTGCTGCGTCGATCACTTCGTCCTTGGTCTGTGAGGACAGCATCAAAGACACAAGTGTCGCAAAGCGTCGATTCTAGCACGAATGGAAAAAAAAGTTATTATAATGAAAAGGTTGGATGAAATGTGTAAAAGCATACCGGATTCCTCTCTTTAAATTGAGCTTGATCGCATCCCATGGTATCCACGGGCGCCATGATACACGAACACATGTCCTTGATGGCGTCGTATACGTCGGCCCATCTAGCAGGCGCTGGGTGCGAGACGGCCAAGCTGTGCGGAATCATTTTAAGCTTGCTCGTCAGCTTTTCGGCGGGCGACTTGAGAGGCGACGTCCCCGTGTCTGATACCCTTGACTTTTTTCTGCGCTGCAGTCGTTTTTGTTCTTGCTACATTTTTTGCACGGGGTTTAGTGCCCTCCTGTACGTCGATCACTTGCATGTCGGTGTCCGTGAGCTCCTATTTGACGTGTGCAGAGCGACGCGTGGATGGTCCGACATTGTCGTTTTGGCTTGGAACGCCGTAGTCTCGTAGGTGACTGCCTGTGATATAGCTTTCACCGCAAGCCTCGTCAACTAGCCCGAAGTCGTCTGCCTCACCGCAGATTTGAGTTGTCCAATGCTGAGAATGATCCGAGGAGTTGTTTGTATGTTAGGATGATACCACCATGTCGACAGCAGCCGTTACACCCGGCCGACTGGTGCCAAATACCTATGCGCACGTATTCGTGGGCCGTCCATGGTCGAGTACTACCCCAAAGACATCGACCTCTGCATGTCCATGTACGCGAAAGAGTGGCCAGAGTTGGAGCTCATCAAATTTGCACAGGCACAGAGATTCTGGTACATCATGATGGACCTCAAGAAGGCGAGGGGCAAGGGCGCACCTCCCAAGGCAAAAGACAAGAGCGACTTTCTTTCATGTTCGTTTTACACGGGTCGCTCATTTTATTCTGTAGGTCAGAGTCGTCGGACACAATCGGCAGCCGGTTCATTACATTTACACGAAGCGTACATCCTTTTTCACTACACTCTTGTCAACACGTACCCTTCACGCCAGTCGAATTGATCAACGGTTCGGACAGGCTCCAATTCGCTCAATGTTTTCATAAACAGGTCGTCAAACCATTGCATGAAGTCCGCTCTCTCCAACGAGACCGTCTGGTAATCCTCGGCGTGCGACTCCAACTGGGACAATCACTCTTCCAGTGCCACCGTACCCATTACGAGCAAGCTGTGTAATCTCGTTCGCTCCGTCTGCGTCACGGGAGCGAATGGGTAGGTTGGGCTCGATCACATCGACGGAAATGACTGGATCCACGCCATCGCCGAAGATGGATCCTAGACCTGTGAACTAAGTGTGGCCATCCATGCGCTCTCCAAGTCGTCGAGAAAGCCAAGGACCTGTTGTAGATCGTCCATGTCGGGCGGGTAGCCCGGTACCGAGTTCATCAGGTTGTTGGTCAGACGGAGCAAGAAGGCGGTTCGCAACGACGTGGAAGGGTCGACGAGGGGTATTTGCGAGATGAACGCCTAGAGGTGATGGATGGCATCGAGATAGGCGGGCAAGGTCAGTACTCAGCTGCTCTGAGCTGGGGGGTCGTCGGCGTAAGGTATAATATGCAAACTCTGCTCCGAGACGACGCACCGATTCTTGAACGAGCTGTCAATGTCTTGAAACGAGTACGTTAAAAATTCGCTATGCGTCTCTCCTGTCCCTTTGACAATGCCTGTGTTGTCTTTGTATTTGCTTGCTCCGTAGTTCGTGAATACAACGGATATCGATAAACAACGGACAAGTCTACTAGGACAGCCCTATGTGTCTCCGAGCTTGGTCTATCGTGTTTTCGGAGTACTCAATCGCCTGTCCATGAAACTTCGTCTTCTCGTGCCGAATTCTCTCGAATTCTGCTCGCGGTCCCTTGAGCAATTCCTCTACGGTCTCGGCACATCGTTCTTCAGATGCCCGTGCCCTTTACTTTCGTAACGTTTTGCGACCTCGAGCATATCGCTGTCAGTACATGCCGCGAGAATACTAAGTAGGTTCAGAGTGCCTGGACGAGATACGGGATCGTAAGTTATGCCCTAGATAGTCTGTTACTGCTCCACGAATTTTTGCCCTGATGTGGGGCCAGTCGTCCGTTAAGAGGATGCGTAAAGTTGCATCCGGCGACGATTTCGACATCTTAGACATCGGATCTTTGAGGGAGAGCACTCTTTTCGACGAGTCTGTCGGGAAGTCAGCCTGGGTCAACGCATTCGAGACTGGGGAGAAGAACAGACTTTCAACGCATTCCGGTGATGGAAAGAGTGGTGATTGATCGTCTCTGTGGAATGTGCGATTGAATATCTATCTCTTTCAGATCTCGGGTAAACTCATGTTTGCGTTGATCTTCTCCTACGGGAACATGAGTTGCTCTAAAGCCACTCTTAGTACTTCTCTGGCTCGGATCTGTAGTTGACCGCACCTGTAAAGTAACGCGTTGCAGCTTGGAGAATTGGATAAGTGAGCAGGCCAGCATTCAGAAGCAACTCGTCTATGTCGTCTGTTGAATTGGCATTCCCCGATGTTGCTAGTCGCGACTTGAACATGTGAGTCAGACGCAGGGATCACTCCAGCTTAAGACATACCTTCCAAGTCGTCATACGGCGTGATTTTCCTAAGGGCGTGAGGCAATTCAAGATCCAACATAGTTCTGTATGATGTTGATTGTGCGGACGATTGAGTTGTTTGGTGTCGAAAGAGTTGGATGTGCTCACATGGTCCTGATGAAACAATATCGAACGTGTTGCATCGACCCCGATGGCTAGAAGCACGGCGAGCAGGCAGGGTCAATGGATGCCATCCCACGATGGAAAAGATAAGAACGTCGTTCTTTTTCGCAGATTTTTGCAGTTTAACCCAGTTCGACACACTTTTCGATATTTATGTATGACATTCGCATTGACGTAGATCGAACAATGGAATTCATGCTGTCATGGTTGTGTATTCCTGCTGACTTGTAGGCCAGTTTCCATTTGTCTAGACCACCGTGATGTCAGCGAATCGGGTCGAGGGTATCTCGAAATGAGCGTGCGAAGTGGCATTTATCGCGATAAGGATTCTGGCCCACTTTCGCGTAGGCGACCGCGCATTCTTCCTCCATTGGACCACTACCTGGCCAAGTATGTCTCGTCGCCCGGGGTTGTCGAACAATGTGGAGAATCGTGGGTGCCAGGCAAGAGGTTTACTGAAAAAAGCTGATTAGAACCCAGAGTCGAGTGTGAATACTAGCAACGTTCACCAGCGGGAAGCAGGACCGACCGAAGATGGCGGATCGAGAAACGGTGAGATGTGGGGGGAGTGTCTTGAAATGGATTACTGACAAGGGCCCAGAGTCCGATGAAAACGCCACCACTCACCGAAAAGAAGTGAGCACGATCGAAATCAAGACTTCACGTACGATCGATTCCGTTGCTTTCCTTCTGGACGGCAAGCATTTTGTGAGCGGCGATTACGAAGGCAAGATTCAATGTTGGAGTGTGAAAGGCGGAAAGGAGGTGGGAAGTCCAATGGAATCGAGAAATCGGGTTCTCGAAATCGCAATCTCACCAGACGGGAAATGGCTCGTGAACGGGACTGGGAGCGGACTTGTGATGGTGTGGGATGTTAGCAGCCGCACGAAGCTCACCGAGTTTCAAGGACACAGTGATGAGGTAAATGCAGTTGACATCTCCCCCGACGGAACAAGAATCGCCACTGGATCTGACGACTCCACTGCCTGTGTCTGGTTGCACAGAACAAGCAAGAAAATATTCGAATGGAAACACGACGACTGGGTGGCCGGAGTCAAATTCTCACCAGATGGACTTCACATCGTCACTGCCACGTGGGGAAACACCCGCCTCTACGACAGCCAAAACGGAACCGTGCTCGTCGAGTTGCCGATTGGAGTCACCTGGTTGTATAGTCGCTCGCTCGCCTGGTCTGATGACAGCAATCAACTGTTTGTCTCGTCAGGCGACGGAAACCTCTACTGCTTGGACGCTGCCTCTGGAAGAACCATCACTACATGGAAGGTCAAAGAAGATCCACGGTGTATCGTAGTGGCAAGGAGCAATAAATTTATTGCAGCATCTTATGAATCTGCAGTATCGTTCTGGGACACAGTCACACATGAGCAAATTGGGTCTCCCGTTGACCATACAGGCGGTATCCGCTGTATGGCCATGTCAAAAACTCATGACATTGTGATCGGTGGGTCCAGAGGAATCACCGTTCGCAATCTCGGTGACATCCTGCCTTCTGGTTATCTGGATATTGTACGTTCTAAATTCTCTGATCTATCCATTCTCAATGAATTCCCTCTTTGACCACTCCAGGCATCGCACGAAACCATTCCTCCGCAGATGTTGAATGTAAGTCTCTACTTGATGCATCAGAGTCCGAATTCGCTAATTATATTCCATCGAATTCTGTAGTTCATCCATGTCAGTCCTACAGTACTGGTATTGTGGAGAGAGGACAAGTTGCTCGATGCAATCAAACTGATTTCGAAAGAAATCAAGCAGTCTGGAAAGAACGAACATTTGCTCGCCACCCGCGCCCTCCTCAGAGCCCGTCTCCATCAATGGGATCTGGCTATCCAAGACACTCAAATGGTGACATCGTCCTTTTCTCCTCTGCTCATACAAGCTAATCACACATATAGTCCATTGCACGCAACCCAACTGCACTGGCCTATGTTGCACACAGCATCGCTTTATTCGGTAAAGGTGATCCAGAGCGTGCCAAAGAAGAGTTCAACCTACTCTTCTTTCATTGCGATAACGCTGACATGTGCTTCATGTCTCTCATCAAGGTTCGTTTCCGACGCATGTCCTGGTATACCTATCAATGACGCTTGCCGGTTCCGCTGATAGGCGATCATCATATTCACCTCGGGAAATCGCGAGGAAGGTATGACACGCGTCGCCGATCTAATTACGCACTGCCCAAATGTATTATCATGTCGTATGGTCCAGGTAAAATGCATTAAATTACATTTTGATATATCTGACGACCTTTATAGGGACACATGAATGTGATCGCTCGAAGAGGGTACATGCAAAACGGGGAGTACGACAAGGTACTCACACTATTCGACCATGTGGGTGGGAAAAGGGCACCCTACTTTCCTGAGTTTCATCCGGAATTTGAAACCATTTCATTGGCAAGTGGTAATATTTGATGACGATGCCCAAGTCACTCAGACGGTTTTAAGATATCTGGCTGGACACACGACATGGATGGTCTTAGATTCACGCTCTACCAACAACAATGCGAGGCGTTGTATGCCCTCAATCGTCGAGAGGAAGCAGTGGGCTTGTTACGGGTTACATTAGAGGACTTCAGGGGACTTCCAGAGACAAGAAATGAAATGAAGAAATGGATTCAAGGTGAGCTGTAATATTACTGACGTGAAAGATATACGGATCGAGCCATCATTCGTGTATAGATTTCTCGCAGCGGTGCGAACCTCCCATCGACACCTCTCCTCCTTCCCGGAATCGTCTCGGCCTCATTCTAGCATTTCTCCGCCGTCGGTGATTGAATTTCAGTGAGTGCTTGATCACCGTCAGTTGTCTCCACTGAAGCTATGACTTTTCTCGTAGGTTGGCTCGTGCTCATTGGTCAAGTTCACGGGGAGACGGTATTGGAATACTCCGGACTCGCTGCTATCATGAATGGTTTTAATAGCCACGATACAATTAGTCTTTTGATTCGGTATCTCTTGCTTGATATTACCATTGAAGACGATTGCGTTTATATCGTATGTGTCTTGGGTAAAGACCCCATCTCCGCCTCAACCGGGCACCTCCATTTCAAGTCTAATTTTTGGTCCAGGAGAGCCCTCTTCCGAAGCCTCCCTTTCAGATGACGACCCCTTTCGAACGGTGGTTTTTGATGACTTTGTTTTGTAACCGCGCTGCACGCTCGAACATAGCTCGCCGGAACTCAGCGAGCATTCAGCACATTTCGGACCAACTGGTAGACAGATCACCTAGGCATCGTTGAGTAGAATACCGAAAAAATCATACGAACGAGCAAGTGGTTGATCTCGCCATGAAGCTCTTTAAGAAGCCACGATTGAAGGTTCAGCCTAAGGGAAGGTGATCAGTCAAGACTGTCGTATAGTGGAAATGTCACCTTGTCTCTTCGGGATTCTTTGTCGGTCGATTATGCCACTCGAGTCGATTGGTGATCCGATGAACGTGGACGTCTACCCCGATCGCCAAGTTCCTATGTAGGCTGTAAATCCAGACGACAGGTACTAGGAAGCGACGTACAGGTTCTATGCTACTTGAAGTACCAGAAACGCCATCTTGGGACCTATGCCACAGAGTTCCACTGCGGTCTTGGGGGCGTTCGAGTGGAAGTCGTCGCGTAACCGCTGAGCAGCCTGCTTGATATACCTCGTTCCGAGAGTAAGTAAGCGTCTCACAACTATACAAACCGAATTCAATTACTGTGTCTTTCGTCTGCAGAACCCTGCTTCAGGGATAACCTCCGAGATCGTGGTTTCGTCTGCTTCCAATATTGCCTGGATGGAGAACGTTCCGCCGATTGCGGCGCGTAGTTTGGTGACTGCTGCGTCGGTCACTTCGCCCTTGGTCTGTGGCGATGGCATCAAAGACACGAGTGTCGCAAAACGTCGATTCTATCACGAATAGGGAAAAAAAGTAAATGCATTTTATTCCACGAAAAATTAAAAGGCAGGATGAAGGGGGTAAAAGCATACCTTGGAATCCTTCTCTTTAAGATGAGATTGATCGCATCCCATGGTATCCACGGGCACCACGATACGCGAACGCATGCCCTTGATAGCGTCGTATACGTCGGCCCATCTGCTGGGTGAGGGACGGCCAAGCTGTGCGGAATGGTTTTGAGCTTGCTAATCGGTTTTCTGGTGGAGGCGACATTAGTACCTCGACTTTGACCTTCTTCCGCGTAGTACTTTTTGTTCTCGTTGCCTTTTTTGCACGGGGATTAGTGTCCTCCTGTGCGCGTCCATGAGCTCTTGTTTGACGCGTGGATGATCCGACATTGTCTATCGTCTTGGCTTGGAATGTCGTAGAGCATGACTGCGCTGTGATACAGACTAGCTTTTACGGCCCGAAGTCGTCCGCCTCATCGACAAGCCCATATCGACAGTACGGTGACGCCCAGTCGACTGGCTTCACTGCTGAAACAACACTGCACCACCTTCAAAATGGCCTATAATCCCACTTCGGCACGCACTGGCGCTAAATGTTTATGCGCACGTCTTCGTGGGCCATCCATGGTCGAGTACTACCCCGAAGACATCGACCTCTGTAGAGGTCGTCAATTTTGCAAAGGCAGAGATTGTGGGACGTGGACCTGAGCAAGGCGAGGGGCCTGCCAAGGCAAAAGACGAGAGTGAGTTCCCCCCACGTCGCTAATTTCATTCTCTAGGTCAGAGTCGACGGACACAGCGAAGACGGTATCCGATTCGTTACATTTACACGGAGCATACGTCCTCTTTAACTACACTCTTGTCAACACGTATGTACCTTTCATGCCAGTCGGGTCGATCAACAGTTCGGACAGGCTCCCCAATTCGCTCAATATTTGTTTTCATAAACAGGTCGTCAAACCCTTGCATGAAGCCCGCTCTCTCCAAGGCCATCTGGTAATCGTAATCCTCGCCGTGCAGCTCCAGCCGGGACAACCACTCTTCCAGAGCTGCCATACTTGTCACGAATAAGCTGTGTAATCGCGTTCGCTCCGTCTGCGTAACGGGTGTCGAGCGAATGGGTCGGTTAGGCTCGATCATATCAACAGAAGTGACTAGATCCACGCCATCGCCCGAAGATGGATCCTAGACCTGAGAATCGAGTACGGTCATCCATCCCTCGTCCAAGTCGTCGAGCTGTTGTAGTTTGTTCATGTCGGGTGGGTAGCTTGGTACCGAGTCCATCACGTCGTTGGTCGGATGGAGCAAGAAGACGGTTCGCAACCACGTGGAGGGGTCGATTGGCGGTATTCGCAAGATGAGCACCAAGAGGTGGTGGATGGCATCGAAATAGGCAGGCAAGGTCAGTAGTCTGCTGAGCACTGAGCGATGGCTCTGAGCTGGGCAGCGTCAGCGTAAGATATGATATACAGACTCTGTTCGGAGACGATGTACGGTTTCTTGAACGAACTGTCAATGTCGTGAGATAAGTACTCCGAGTCCAAAAATTTGACTATGCGTCATTTCTGTCCCTTTGACAACGCCCGTGGTGTCTGGTTGCTCCATCGTTGGTGAATACAATGGATATCGATAAAAGGACAAGCCCACTAGGACAGCCCTATGCGTCTTCGAATTTAGATCTATCGTGTTTTCCGAGTACTCCATCGCCTGTCCACGAAACTTCGTCCAGCAACATCTTTTTCTGCTAAATTCTCTCGAATTCGCCCCTGCCCTTTACTTTCGTAACCTTTTACGACCTTGAGCACATCGCTGTCAGTACACGTCGCGAGAATACTAAGTAGGTTCAGAATGCCTGGACGAGATACGGGATCATAAGTTATACCCTGGATAGAGTCGGTTACTGCTCCACATATTTTTACCCTGATTTGGGGCTAGTCGCCCGTTAAGAGAATGCGCGAATGTACATATGACGACGATTTCAACATCTTGGACATCGGATCTTTGAGGGAGAGGACACTTTTTGACGAGACTGTCGGGAAGTTAGCCTGGCTCAATGCATTCGATATTCCAGTGACGGAAAGAGCGGTGGTTGATCGTCTCTGTGGAAAGTGCGATCAAATATCTCTGCTAGATCTAGGGTAAGCCCAATGTGTTCGCTGTTCGCGTTGATATTCTCCTACGGAACATGAGTTGCCCTAAAGCGACACTTAGTACTTCTCTGACTCGAATCTGTAGTTGTTGAACCCACCTGTAAAGTAGCACGTCCGCAGCTTGGAGAACTGTGAACAGTCCAGCATTCAGAAGCGACTCGTCTACTTCGTCTGTTGAATTGGCATTCCCCTATGTTGCTAGCCACGACTTGAACATGTGAGTCGGACGCAGGGATCACTCTAGCTTAAAGCGTACCTTCCAAGTCGTCATGCGGCGTAATTTTCTTATGGGCGTGAGGCAAAACAAGACCCAACATAGCTCTGTATGTGCAGTTTAACCCGGTTCGAAAAAGCTCCCAAAAAGTTGCTTAGCTACGAGCGTGTCAGCAAGAAACGTTCGTTTTTGCCTACGTGAGGGATGCTTGAAAATATGACCTGTTTAGAGGACACTAGTCTCCGCCGTGGTACCAGTTGGGTTTGAGCTTGAGTAGTCGATGACGGACGTGTAGTAGGAATGGTTGAAACTCCGTTCTCTATCGGGCCCAAATTTCACTTCAACTACCTTCCATGTCTTCACCGACCGAGTCGTGGACAGCTAGCTATGGACTACGACGTCGGCGCGATCTTGCCACGCGGAAACAACTTTGTCGATGTCACTCAGACGTTGAGCGACGCAGCACAAGGTAATCTCTCCTTGACGACCTCGGGACATTGCATTCGTCTTGGCTTCTCAGTCTCGTTCTCGCAAAAGACTTTACGTTTCAGGACGCCTTTTAGCTGCACACTCATCGTCTCAATCGGAAGTATGCCCGCTTGCGGCGAGCCTGATATCCTGTATTCTCTGTTCGTTCCTCTCGATCTTGAATCGTCTTCACACGTCTTCATTTCTCAGAGCGATCTCCGATCCTTCCATTCACTGCGCCCCTCAACTCAAAGCACTGGAATTGTCACAGATCGGGAATCGTATATTTTGTTCCATTTACTGTCCTTTTCAGGCAACGTGGCCACGTGGGAAAATTATGTAAAAAACTGTGTAGTATCTTCTTCGCTCCATACCCCATTAACAACGCATTGGAATTCAGAAAAAACGGTACAAGTGCACTCCTGAAACGCTACGGAATACAACCCACATTGACTGGTGGACGATTGTCAAGGTTTGTAATGTCGGGATTTTGGCATTCAGTTTTCTACATCGGGATAAGAGTATTGACCTCTGAGACGTCTTTTAGACATGGGCCAGGGTCAGAAAACCTCCCCTGAGATGCAGCGGGCTATTATACGACTATCCCGAATGCTAAACTACAAGCAAATTGCCATGGGTCTTGATATATCTACATGGACTATCTGATGAGTGCTTTCCCACTTCAATCAACATGGAAGGATCCCTGGTGCTAGAGAAGAGTCTGAGGAGGAGGAGAAAAGCAGATGGCACTTGCGGGACATGGATATTGAGGTATTTTCATTATATCATAATAATCTATCATCTACTAATCATTCATTTACACAGTTTCTCCTTGGAACAGTCAAAAAAGCACCAGATCTTTACCTAGATGAACTCCAAGAACTGCTTGAGCTATCGTGTGGGGTTCATGTTTTGCGTGCAACAGTTTGGTGTACACTTTGCTGTGCTGGACTTATGATGAAAAAGGCAAGTCTTGTATTCTTGTTTGAATTGATATATGGAGCAGTGGACTCAGAGAAGAATTGACTTATCAAGTATCCTTTGAGTAGATCACACATGTTGCTGCAGAGAGATCAGCACAAAAATGGCTCAATTATATTGCTTGGATTGGTTACTACTCAGTGGAACAGCTTGTCTTTGTTGATGAGAGTTCTGTTGATTGCTGAACAACATATTGTGAATGTGCATGGTCAATTCGAGGCACAAAAGCCCAGCGAAAAGCTTTCTTCATGCGTGGACAATGGTAAGTAATCATATATAGTATTATTACTGATAAACATGGTATTGACTTGTTGTAGTTTCTCTGTGCTTCCAGCATTGATGCTACAAGATGGCATCATTCATTGTGATCTAGTGAAAGGCTCATTTTGCACCCAGACATTTACTGAATTCATTTGTGGTTTTTTAGACAAGATGCAACTGTATCCATCTCCTAACTCTGTCATTGTGATGGACAATTGTCAGATTCATAAACATTCGGACATATTGGCCTTGATTGAGGAACGGTGAGTCCAAATGTTTCTGAACTGTCTATGTTGATTATGTCCTAACCTGTATATTGATGTATAGTGGCATGTGCTGTGAATTTTTACCACTGTACTCTCCCAATCTCAATCCAATTGAACTTGTATTTTCTGCTATGAAGTATCACCTTCGTTGAAATGGTGACTACATGTGCTTGGCAATGTCAATGCTCACAGACAATGAAATTTACATGACTTTATTGAGAGCCCTGTATACAATCACACCATTGGATGCACGTGGTTGGTTCTTGCTTTGCGGCTATTAGTTGTCATGTACTCAAATGTACTTGATGTTTTTTTACACTTATAATGTCATTCTGACAATTTCTGCTCTGAAATATGTAAGTGACTCACAAAGAGCCAGATCCCTCTGCATATAAATAGATAGCCATTGCAGTGGTTGGCAATTGCAACATTTCCGCTGCCCACTATCACAGTCTTGCCTTCAAGTTGTGTTGCGTCTATGGCCACTGGTACCAGGAAGTCTGCAAGTGGCACCCAGGCTGCTACTACTAGTACTCACCCTCTGGCAAATGTCCTGTTAGGCAACAACTCAGACAATATCCAAGTCACTCTGAGTCAAGAACCACCTCAGTCTTTGGAACATACGTTGTATCCATGTTACATAGTGCTTGATGCCATATTTACCACACTATCACTATTGTTCAGCAAAGCTAGGCACATGTACAAACTGTCGCAAGAGCAAGACTCGATGCCAGTTTGCTCTGGGTGTGAAATCATGCAAGCGATGTGTCAAGAAAGGCTGCACAGTGGAGTATGCTCCATCAGATACTCGTACCCACTCTAGGTGTGGCTGCAGCAAAGCTCTATCTGCATCTATTCAAGCCAATCAAGATGTCAATCTAGCCAATGACTTGCAGCTGCCACCACCACCTCTGCATGACAATAACCCTACTAGTACTAAGCAAGTATGTTATTTGATAACGGTACTGCTAGTTGTCATTCTGATCATTTCTGACAATTTTTCACTACTAGAAACATGGTCGCTGTTATGCTTGCGCAACGTCTAGTCCCTAGTGTGTCCTTAAAGGTGACACAAAGTCCTGTAGATCGAAGGGTTCTCTGCTGAGACTCGAGACTCAGGCAGGATGAGACTAAACACTGTGTATAATTGTGCAGATCTAGCTGGGGAATGTACAGGATAACTACTAACTATTTATACAGGTCGGAATCATCTTGGAATAGAAGAGTAATGGGACAGGACACATGGTATACTACAATGGCCTCGTGGAGTCAATGATAAGAATGGGATGACACTGCCATCAAAAGGAGGATGGCAGGAGGAGCGGAGGTCCGTGATAAAAGCAGCATTTAGAGACACATGGCAAGAGCTATGAAAGTGGAAGAAAGGAAGAACAGGGCAAGTTCAGAACGGGAATCTCCATATAACCATATGGAGCATAGTCTTCAGGGAATAAGGTCCAGTAACACTCTGGGGGTAGTTCATCCTCGGGTTTCCACTCCAGAGGGGAAGAAGTGAGGGGTTCTGATGGTCCTGGATCCTCAAGGCCCTCAGGACTGTGCTTACTCATAACAGTCGCTCTATGTCTCAGGCAAGCAATACAACTCAGGTGACAACAGTGGCAGCAAAGTGATTGCACAGGTCAAAGTCTCGTGACATTGCATCAGCAGCCAAGCAAGTTGGTG
>JBBPMF010001068.1:0-12694 GCA_038090175.1 Austroboletus eburneus
AATGAGAAAAATAAAAGAAGATACATATCTAATCAGGTATTTACGAAAAGATCCTGATTTAGAAAATCTTCACAACTACCAAACCCATTATAACACTAAAGAAAAATATGTCCTGAAAACTACCCTGTCCATAGAAATCAAAATGAATAAAGAAAAAGAAAAGAAAGTTCTACTGAAGCACTATCAACAGTTTAAAGATGTATTCAAAGAAAATCCTCCAAATGTACTCCCCCCATCACCATCCTATGACCACACAATACACTTAAAAGATGGATTCTTCCCACAATGAGCCAAACCCTACCCTTTCTCCCTGTCCAAAAGAAAGGCATGCAGAAAGTTTGTTGATGAAAACTTGGCAAATGGAAGAATAAAACCATCCCAATCCCCTCAAGCAGCTCCTTTTTTCTTTGTGGATAAGAAAGATGGGAAGCTAAGACCTTGCCAAGATTATCAATATCTCAATGAGCACACAATAAAAAATGCCCATCCCTTGCCAAACATCCAGACCATCACCGAACAAATTGGAGAATCATCTATTTTACATCCAATGGGAATATCACAACATCCAGATAGTCCCCAAAGATCAATGGAAAGCAGCATTTATCACCCCATTCGAACTGTTTGAACCAACAGTCATGTTCTTTGGGCTGTGTAACTCCCCAGCTACCTTCCAGGCATTCATGAACAATGTCTTTTCTGACTACATTGCCGAAGGATGGCTCATCATCTATATGTATGATCTTGCTATTCACTTCTCTGAGCCGAAAATACATGACAAAAGAACGATGAAAGTATTGGAATGGTTGAGGACTTTGGGGTTGAGATGCAAACTCCAAAAATGCACTTTTGACCAAGATTCCATGGACTACTTAGGAATCACTGTTCAACCCAGTCTTATTGCTATGGATAAAGGGAAATTAAGGGTGATTGAAGAATGGTCTCCCCCAACCTCTGTAAAAGCTGTTTGATCCTTCCTGGGATTCTGCAACTTCTACCAAAGGTTTATTCCCAACTTTGCCCAGAAAGTAAACCCCTTAAATCTCCTCACCCACAAAACAACCAACTGGAAGTGGGGAGAGTCCCAACAACAAGCTTTCGATGAAATGAAACACATCTTCTCTTCTGCCCCAGTCTTAGCCCAATCCAATCCCAACAAACCCTTTCATGTTATGACAGACACATCCCTCTTAGCAACTAGAGGAGTCCTTATGCAGAAAGATACAAATGGTGAATTACACCCCTGTGCCTATTGATCTGCCACTCTTATCTTCGCTGAACAGAATTATGACATCTATGACCAGGAGCTACTGGCCGTAATACATGCCCTGGAAGACTGGCAACATCATCTATTAGAAGCATGACACTCTGTAAACATCCTCACTGATCACAAAAATCTTACATATTTTTGCACCCCCCAAAGGCTATTCCAATGTCATGCCAGATGGCAAATGTTCCTCCAAGATTTTGATCTGTCTTTTACCCATCTACCTGGAACACAGATGGGCCTGGCTGATGCTCTATCCTGCAAGGACGAGATAGATACCACCCATGATAATGCTGATGTCATCCTACTACCAGACGAACTGTTCATCTCTTCCTTGAACCTGGCATTAACCGAGAAAATTCACTCATCCACAACCAAAGACCCCTTCATGTTACAAGCATTAGAAGCTATGTATCGAAGCACACCTTCTCTCCCACAATCTACCTTAACTGATTGGTCCTTTGACAAAGGACAACTCTACTTTAAAAATAGGCTGTACATTCCGGAAGAAGCCCGACAATCCCTTGTCAAGGAACTACACTCCTCACCAGCCATTAGGCACATGGGACATTTTCAAACCCTTGCTAACCTAGAAAAAGAATACTGGTGGCCAGAAATGACCTCGTTTGTACAACATTACATTGCTGGATGTCCAACATATCAGACCTCAAAGGTTAACACCCACCCCACTCGCCCCCCTCTACTCCCTCTTTCCTCAAAGACAACCCTCCCTTTCCAACAAATATCAGTTGATCTCATATCTGGATTACCCCTCTCCCAGGGATTTGACAGTGTTATGGCCATGGTTGACCATGGTCTTACAAAGGGGATAGTTCTCTGCCCTTGTACTAAAATGATTGATGCTGCCGGAGTAGCACATCTCTTTTTGGACCACATCTTCAAAAGGGTCGGACTTCGCAACAAAATCATATCAGACCAAGGCTCATAGTTTGCCTCTGTATTTACCAGAGAACTTGCTTACCTACACCACTATGATGTAGCACTATTCTCCACATATCACCCCCAAACTGATGGAGAAACAGAACGTGTAAATTAAGAACTGGAAATCTATCTTCATATATTCTGTGCCGACTTCCCTGAGAAATGGACTGACTACCTACCCCTGGTGGAATTTCACCACAACTCAGCTGTGCATTCAGTCACCAGGAAATCCCCTTTTGAACTATTATTAGGTTACTCCCCCCGAGCTTACCCACCTATCAGAAAAACCTTTGTTCCCAATTTAGAATTCTGTCTTTTGACATTAATGGAAGCCCACTCCAAAGCACAGGCCGCACATGAGAGAGCAAGGTTATTCATGAAGCGACAGAAAAACATCAAATTCACCCCCTGGAAAGTAGGGGACAAGGTCTGGTTAGAAAACACCAACCTAAAGATGAACTACCCCTCCCGAAAACTTGCCCCCAAGAGAGAGGGACCTTTCGAGATGGAACAAGTGCTATCTCCAGTATCCTATCAACTCTGTTTACCCCCAACATGGAAAATCCATGACATGTTTCATGCGGCTCTCCTCTCTCCATTTAAGAAAACCCAGGAACATGGGATTGGATACATAAACCCCCGTCAGAGCTAATAGATAGAGAAGAATGGAAAATTGACAAGATCATTGCCCATAGGGGAAGAAAGGGGTTCCAACAATTCCACATCAGGTGAAAAGGATACGGATTGGGGGATGACACTTGGGAATCTGAAACCAACCTGACAAACTTCCAAGAGACAGTAAATGCTTATAAGGGGTCAAGAGGCCTGGAAATCTAACAGAAATGTCCCATTACTTCTCTGCAAAAGAATACTTTGTTCCCGAACTACCCCCAGTTAGGGGACACCGACTTCCCACTGTTTTCCGAAATACCCTTTGGTATCTGTACTCAAATGCCCCACCCTCTTCTCTATCTTGGTCAATCACCCCCTCTACGATGAAGCACCCCTCTTCCCCCCCCTTATTTCAACCTTTCAACAAATCTCCCTGGCCATCAGGCTCAACTTTAACTGAGCTTGATCCAACCCTACCCTAGCTGACTCCATGGATTATGCCATCGAACACTCCCTTGCCAAGGCAAGAATTCAGGTGGCCCAACTCTTGGCCGATGTGGGAGTCTTTCGACTCATCAATACCTTTCCCCAACTCGCAATGGCTTCCTATCTCCGACCTATCCTCCAAGCCCTTACCGAAACCCAAGGAAGAGATTACCTTGCCGACTCCCCCTGGGATGAATCTATTGTATCCCCTGCAGTTGCCCCCATCATTGAGCATTTTGATGGGGTCCACCATGCCAGGAACCCCCATCATGGGATCATGTGGACCAATCCTTGGAGAAATCGCCATGGCCAAGAGGAGAATTAGGGAAATAGCCCTACAAATGGCTGAAAACCTGGCCACGACCTCCCTCCCCCAAACCACCCCAGTTCATCCCATACCATCAGATAGGTCAAAGCCTGTTCAAGAAGCTCACGCAAGTCCAAAAGGTTGGCAGAAAGAGAGCCGATCTGAAAAGAAGGGCGATCTTAAAGGAAAGGAAAAGGCCAGAGAGAAAACCCCGAGCCCCAATCCCCTTCCCATTCCCAGACCATCCTGATACTCCAAGCAAAATGGTTGACTCACTTGTTTCCAATGTGAAAGCACCTCTTACCTCCGACCCCACTGTCCCATCTACCAATGTCCCTTCTGTCACATCTACAAACCTGGACACATCCAACAAGACTGCCCCAACAACAGATGTGCCACTTGTCATGGCAAAGGACACACTTCCTCCAAATGTGTCGAACCGGAGGACAACAATGATGATAATGTCATCTACAATGACAAAGACTCCACTGGAGGAGATTGGGTTTGAAGAGGCTCTTCAAGCTTATGAAGGAGGTAATGTTACAAGTCTGGTGGACTTATACAAATACCTCCCCAAGGGCCCACTATGGACAATGTTCCCTTTGGACTACACTTTAGATGACACCATAATCATTCTGCTTATCTCTGACAAAGATTTCCCTTGATAGTGCTTCTCTCTTCTCTTTTACGGACCCTTTCTCCTGATCTCATTCTTCCGAGATCTCATTCCCCAATCTCCTCCTTGTGTCACATGGGCCATGTATACTGTCTTACCACTACTTTGTTGTCTCTCCCCTTTTAGCTTATGGAGTTCTGCTCCCTTCCTATTAGTTACTTGGGGCTGTATAACTAGTTGCTAGTCAATTGTACTCCCTAGCTAAATCTGCGCAATTATATGCAGTGTTTAGTCTCTCCTGTCTGAGTATCGAGCCTCAGCAGAGCAACTATTACCAGACCTCTATAGGACTTTGTCTTGCCTCTTAAAGAAGACACTGGATTGAGGCTGAACATTGCGCATGTGTAACACAAGCGGGGTTTGAATGGCGAGGGTCAAGGTCCTTTGGTGTACATGGTAAGTAATCATAGGGAAAAGAAAAGAGGGGTTCAACGAATCATAACAGGGTCTGTGTCATTGGAACTGTCATTACTGGAGTCATTCCCTTGAGGAGGAGATTGACAAGGAGGTGGCGGCATCTGATAGTCACCTGGAACTGCTATCTCTGGTAACTTGTCACCCTCAGGGATTTCCTCAATGCATGCGTGGAACAGAGGAGTGCAGACACAAGGAGCTGGGCGACAGTTGGAGAAACTCCAGAATTTGACTTGTGGAGAGTTATGAGGACAGCAGAGAGTGTATGGGTTTGCCTGAGCAGCTGCTCCTCGTTCTTGTATGTGACACAAACGGGAACAGGTCTGCATTGTGTGGGTAGGCATGAGCAATTGTCAAATATTGTGGGAAGGAAAGGGAAGTGAGATGTGAGGAACTCAAGACAAGTTCAAGTTCAAATATACTGTTAAATCCAGTCCTGTGGAGGTCCAGGTACTAATCTCTGAAGCACCGGAGGTGTATGATTTGGAAAGTGACTTCGGCTTCACCTTATGTGGTGTGCCCTTGTTTGAGTCCACTGTTGCTAATTTATGAGAGGGTCAGAAGCTGGAGGGTCAGAGGTGAGTCATCTAGACTCAGGCAAGAGAACGCCAATACGAGATCAATGGCGGAGGAGTAAGGCAGGTGATTAAATCAATATTCAAACTGAGGTCTAAACTAAGGGTACATGGGTTTATATATGGCGGTCGGAGTTCCAAAGAAGAAAAGGCTAGAGTCATGTGGAGAATACAAAGGACTGCTACTGTGCCAGCAAGTCACACAGCCGGGGCTGTGCTTCCTTGTCCAAGCACAATAGTGTAGAATGGAGGCTAACTAAATAGCAAACAAGGAAGTATAAGAAAGTAATGTAAGTATAACATACAAGAAATGAACATAGGATCAGATATGGAGGAAAGAACATGAGACCGGGGGAGACTTAGCGATGGGATGATTCTAACTCTGGAGTAAGATAACCAGAGGCAGTCATATGGCCTTGGAGATGGCCGGAGGGGACTTGGTCAAAATCTGGAATATGACAGTATGGGAATCCTTGGTACAAGTGGGGAAACCTCACCCAAAGCTATCTAATGATTAGAATGGTCTACTGAAGTATAGGGTGGCAGCACAGGTGTAAGGAATGTGGGCCAGAGTACTTCGGTGCGTGGGAAAGTCGGCCGGAGCGTGTGAATATTGCCCAGATGATGTGCAAAGTTGTCAGAACTCACAGAGATGACCCTAAGAGTGATGGAGACAATCATAGAATAATGAATTAGACCTGTTTATAAATCTAGAGTGACTCAGTGCTCTTCAATGCATCGGCCCATAGGATGGCACAGATGCACAAGGTGTTGAAAGTGACACAGGTCAAGGTGGAGGATGTGGCAGAGTTGGAGAACAAGATAGAAGAGAAAATAGAGGACAAGGAGTTAGAGAAGAGTGGTGCCAGAAATGAAGCAGATGCCAAAGGAGAGAACATGGAGATGGATGGCCAGTAAGGGCCTAAGGACTTGTAATTGTAGTTTTCTTTATCTTTTGTAAAATTTCTTTCTCTTGTTCTAATGTAAGATAATCAATGAAAATGAGATGGAGTGAAATGGAAATCAAAGAAATATAGCAGAGGTTATATACAGAGATATTTTGTGGACTAACTAAATAGAGGAAACTGAGATGGAAAGAAATCTAAGTAAGTGGAGAAAAATGAAATCAAGATATATGGTGACCAGGCTTATCTGGATACCAGAGATGGAACTCTGCAACAAGTTCAGAAGTGTGATCTAATTCTGTCATGAGTAACCAGCAGGTTTCTTCATTGATACCTTCATAGCCAGACCAATGGACTAGGTAGAGGATCTTGCAATTCTTTCACTGATGATCTAACTTGGAGTCAAGGATCTCGAGATCTCATACTTGGGTTCACCATCAATCTCAACTGGAGGGGGCAGAGGTTGGATGTGATTGGGAATGCTATTGGGGATCACAGGTTCAAGTTGCAAGACATGGAAGATCAGGTGAACAGATTTCATAGAGTCAAGGAGGCAGAGCATAAAGGATAGAGAGCCAGCTTGTGCGATGATTGGATACAGACCTAAATTCTTCTTGAAGAGCTTTTTAGATGAATGAGTCAAATTGAAATACTTTGCTTTAATGAAGACCTGATCTCCAACTTTAAAATCAGGGGCCAGAGATCATTTTATGTTAGTGGGTTCTTGGTATCACTTCTGTGCTGTGGCTATTTCTTCACAAAGGAATTTATGAAGGAAGTCAAGGTCAACCGAGTATTCTCTGGCCTGGGTGGAGATGAGATCATGTTCAGGGTGGATGTAGATGTTGGGGTGATAACTCTTGTTAGCAAAGAACAGGGAGACACCAGTAGTTATGTTCAGAGCATTGTTGTAGGCAAACTCTGCAAGGGGCAGGAGTTCAGCCCAATTGTCCTGCTGAAAATTGCAGTAAACATGGAGGTACTGTTCAAGTGTCTGGTTCATCCTTTCAGTCTATCTGTCACCCTTGGGGTGATATCTGGAGGTAAAGTGAAGACAGATATCAAGTGCCTTGCCAAGAGAACAGAAGAAATGAGATATGAACTTGGAACCTTGATCAGAAGTGATGTGGGATGGTACTCCATTGTGGAGACCAGTGTGCCTTTATACAGATATCCTTCAATGTTGACATTTTCTACACACCTATTTCAAACTATTTAAATGTCCATACTCCAAGGACTTATACCTAGGCATGTTCAATGGGAAAACAGTTTTCCGGAATAGCAGTCTTCCAAAAGTCCAGGTTATTTCTTTCATTTCTTACACAGCATAACCACCTGACTCCAGACTAGTTGTCTTTCTGAAGACCACCAGACTTTGGGGTCATATAGATAGTGGTCTTCAGTTTTCCTAACCTTTCTATCTCTGTGTCCTTCTTTTCTTTGTTTTGATTCTATTTTGGTGATACATAGCCATGTGGTTGTGGGTACTGAATATCACCAATGTTTTGGTCTTATCAGCCTAAGGTGTGAAGTTTTATCTCTGTCCCAATGGGTCAGTATCTCCCTGCTTCTCATCTCATCACCATTTGATGGACTTCCATCACACTCTATTTAGAATTTCAATTTCATATGTAGAGTTTGGGCATACCTGTTATGATTCATTGGACCCCTCTTTTCTTTTCCCTACAATTACTTACCATGTACACCAAAGGACCTTGACCCTCACCATTCAAGCCCTGCTTGGGTTCTTTTCTTTTCACCATTGCCTTCTCATTACCACTTACTTATTTAGCATGACTCATCTGCAGTTGTATCACCAATACTTATCCGATGCCATTGCATCTACTCCATAGTGACTCAGCTTCTTCGCGATTCCATTGCCTTCCATTGCTGACTCACCTTCTCCCTTTGCCTACTCTTAACTCTTTGGCTCATATATATAAACCTTCGATACTCAGGTGTATTCTCCATCTGAGACCTCCTGCAATTTACCTAGTATCTTGAAGTTGCTCTCAGATCCCCCAGTCCTCGTCCTACTGTTGAGTGGACACTCCCTTCATACTCTCAATCCGTCACCAGTCCTGCGACATTCCTAGACCCATTGATCCCTCGGTCCTCAATGGTTCCCTGAACCTCTGCCAAGGAAGACCCTTGAGCAGACCCCCCTTCAACCCGACATTAGTCCTATGCTGGCCTTAACCCCCTGTCAAGGAACCCCCTCATCAGGCCCCCTTGTCCTGTCAGCTGTGTAGCGACAGTAAGCCCTTGAACCACTGTAGGCCTACGCTTGACCACATCGAGCATAACAATATCTGAACTATAAAAATTTGTACTTGTCATTTTGTAGTGACAGCTACCATTTGGCTCACACTGTACACCACTGGGACTGTCTCCCTCTACCGTTTCTACCATTCCTAAGACTGAACTGCCAGTCCTGCACCATCTACATGCTTTTATGACTGACACTTGCACTCCAGACTTCCAGACTTCCAAAGATCACCTAAGTGGGCTTCTACTAGACCAATTGGTTATGCCCTCGACTTCACCCAGATCTTATTCCCTTGCTTCTAGAGTCCCTCTGAAATAAACCTATTCACTCCCCACATCACACAGACAACTTCTGGTGGCCCAGACTTGCAGGTAACTACCTCATAGTCCACTCACTCACCTTGTAGTCTTTTTATCTGGAGCCCACTGCAAGGGACTCCTACAAGGGTTCCAGACAGAGTCTTTGGCCTATACCACATCAACTTGAGATTGAAAATTTACTGGCAGAGTTTCAGAACCTTGAAATTTCTGATAGCTCTGATCTACTGGTACTGGTCTCTCCTCACAATGCATGACACAACCTTTCCATCCTTCCTGAGATTTCCTTCTTTAGAGATCTCACACTGTTGGACAAATAATCTAGGACAAATCCTCATGAAGCTGTCTCTTTCTATTGACCAGCTGAGCTTCTATCTTATCTCAACTCTTTGCTTCTGTCAGCATATTCACAGCCATCGAACTCTGTTCCTACTGCAAATGCCACAGGGTTTGATCTTCCATTAAGCAAGGAAATTTTATCCGACAAAGTGAGTTTCAGTAATCACATACCAGGAGCCTTTATACATTCTGTCCCCTGGACTTCAAGGGGGATATACACTGCAAATCCCACTTCATCTCCCAGTCACCAGTCACCCTCTTCCAGCACTCCTTTATTGCCTCTTACCCCACTTTCCTCCTTGTCTTCAGCATCCCTATCTTATCTCCTCCAACCCTCACAGACTGCTTTGCACTTTTCAGACTTAGTCCAGACTTGTTAAGTCTGGTTCCGCTGGGGTCCAGGTATGTGACTCTGGAGTGCCAGAGTTGTACTGTGGTCGGAGCGACATTGGCTTCACCTTATGTGGTGCGCTCTTGCCCAAGTCCAGTGTCACTAATTTATGAACGGGGTGGACTAGAGGTCTGGAGGGTCAGAGGGTCAGAGGTGAGTCATCAAGACTCAGATGAGAGAACACCAAGATGAGATCAATGGCAAAGACAGGAGAAGCAGGAACTAAGATGATATTCGAACTAAGGTCTAAGAATAAAGTACATGAGTTTATATATGGAGAAGGGAAGTTTGAAAGGAGTCGGAGGAACAGAAGTAGTAAAGTACCAGTGCAGTGCCAGTTTGTCACACAGCCAGAGCTGTGTGCCTTACCCTGAACACTGCATGACAGAATGGAGACTAACTAAATGGAGATATGAAGGCACGAGAAGATGACATAACATAACATATAGAGGATGGAAAGAATGGAGATGGAGGAGATGGAGTGGTTGGAGGAAACATATCGGAGGAATGTCACTGGAGGTGACTTGAATAGTATCAGAGGAGGTCGGAGTTGACTTGGTGAAATTTTGGGATATGACAAGACTGGTCTTCATTGAATACTCATCACCTCATCACCAACCAGTTTTAGGTCTTATCCCTCATACTTCCTCCTCCACCTATGCTTCAACCCAAGTCCCAACCACCACCACTGCCTAAGTCCTTCATACCAATGGCCAACCCAGTCCAGATGCTGCTTTGAGATACACAGAATGCCCTCAAATTCAATGGCAAGATCCCATCCTCACTGCCCAAATTCTTAGAAGATGTTGACAAGCTTGGTACTGCCACCAGCATTACTGAAGCTCAAAAGATATGTGCTGCCATCTGGTATACAGACTTAGAAGAGTCCGAAGGATGGGAGCTCCTTGATGAGGCCACAGCTACTTCACCACACTGGATCAATTTTGTTACTGCAGTCAAGAAGTTGTATCCTGGTTGTGAAGGGACTAACAGATATTGTTGAGCTGACATTCAATACTTAGTCCAGGAATACCAGGCCAAACCCATGCATACCCTCAAAGAGCTGGAAAAGTACCAGCATAAATTCCAGAAAGTTTCCAAGTTTCTGATCATCAATAAGAAGTTATCTGACCTTGACCACAATGCACTTTTCCTCACTTTATGAATAGCTGCCCACACATTGATAGGTACCTGTAGACTGGGAAGGCATCCAGAGGTACTGATGGCCACATATACCTCCCAGATAGAAGACATATCCCCCAAGTACCTTGGACTTATTGTCTCAGGGACTGTTTAGACCAGGTGGCAACACAGTCCGCTTCCACAACAACATTAACTGTCACTACTGGCATTGTCTCTCTTTCTTATCCTGACACTGATGCTATTCTAGATATTGAACTGTTGGTCTTAACAACAATGGTCACAGAATCATGGAATAAGGGTAATGATGATGAAAGTCTAGACATGGATGATCTGGACTTCCAGACTTATCTATCACATGCTTGGAGTAACTATCAGGAAGATAAAGCAAAGGACAAAGGCAGGAAAGTCCACTTTGATGGCATCAACATACTGCCATGTAAGACTGCTCAACGCAGTCCATGGCCTTCTGCAGTTGAGGAGATCATCACATCCACAATAGCAGCAGGCTGGTCATTAACTCCAGCACCTTTTAAACCAACAACCCCAGCACCCTTTACATCCAAAACACCAACTGTCTTGCAACCTGCATCCATGCCTTGCACAAACCCTGCTTATCCCTCAACAAGTCCACAAGGAGGTCAATTTCATTATTCTTTTTCCCTTGAGGATGACACTGCTCCAAAGAAGATCCTAGACTGAGTCCTGGTGACTACAGTATCCATTCCATTCAAAGAGCTGATTTCTGTAGCCTCAAAAGTCCAGAAACAGCGTCAGGACTTATCAATGATGAAGTGCATTCCAGTATAAATCAATGTTGTACAGGTAAATGAGCTCTCTGGGCAAGATCCAGGAGCTGTTGCTCACCAATTTTGTGACTCTGTAACTCGAAATGATGATGGTGTTAAGTACGGGTCCATTGGAGTCTGGGCAGCGAACTCCAGAGTGCTGGAGTTGGTCAGAGGGGGTAGGGACTTTGGCTTCACCTTATGTGGTGTGCCCTTGTCCAGTTCTGTTGTTCCTAATTTATGAGGGGAGTGGAGCAGAGGTATGGAGTGATCAGAGGTCAGAGGAGAGTTGTCAAGACTCAAGTGAGAGAACTTGTTGGCAAGCTCAATGATGAAGGAGAGAACAGAGGATGAAACTAAGTTGATATTTGAACTGAAGAGCTAAGACATTTTACAGCAGGTTTATATGTACATGGAGGTCCAAGTCTGAATGTAGTAAAGTCAGGGTCAGAGGGATGGAGGAAACTAAGTACCGCTGCTGTGCTGGTCAGTCACACAGCCAGAGCTGTGCATCTTACCCTGAGCACCACAGTGATGGAATGGAGACTAACTACAAAGAGAACAAAGGGAAGCATAACATAATGTACATGAGCACAAGAAGTAAAGCAGACACAGAGTAGCAGAGAACATAGGAGTGGAATAGTGGAGGTAATGCACATGGAGGAGCAGAGTGGACTTAGCGAGAATCTGGGATATGACAGTATCTCCCTCTTAGGCCTGAACCCCTGAAGGCCAAAGCGATGGCTAGGTCCATCTGTGTGAAAGTGAAATTGTGACAGGGTGGAGAGGTGATGTGAGGGTGCATGCAGAGTGGAAGGCAAAGCGTCATCTAAGCGATTGTGGAGCAGAGTTGGAAATTGCCAATGGAGCCATATTGTTATGATTTGTTGGGCCCCTCTTTCTTTTTCCTCGCTTCACTTACCATGTACACCAAAGGACCTTGACCCTTGCTGTTCCAGCCCTGCTTGGGTCCTTTCTTTTACCATTGTCTTTGCAATACCGCTTACTTATTTAGTGTGACTCATCTGCAGCTGTATTATCAACATTTATCTGATGCCATCATATCCACTCCATAGTGACTCAGCTTCTTCACGATTCCATCGCTTTCTATTGCTGACTCACCTTCTTCCATTGACCTACCCTTAACCATTTGGCTTGCATATATAAACCTTCAATACTCAGGTGTATTCACTATCTTAGACCTCCTGCAATTTATCTAGTATCTTGGAGTTGCTCTTGGGTCCCCCAGTCCTCATCCTACTGTTGAGT
>JBBPMF010001069.1:0-12691 GCA_038090175.1 Austroboletus eburneus
TAATTGGTGGACCTACCTCGCCGCCGCTTCCATCCTTACGAACTATTATGTCCCCGCCCTGAGAAACGAAGCCTTTGACGATGCGGTGGACGGGGAAATCCAGATAATGAAGCCTCCTATTGGGCGCGTTCTTATACGCCCCCTTGTCGCCCGGCCACAAAGTTGGTTATCGTCTTGGCGAGTCCGACGAGCGATGTGCTCAGGTCGAACACGGGGACGCTGGCAGTTCGAACAACAGCTGCGCATCGGTACCGATGCTCTGTAAAATTTTACGTTGCCAATAGAGGCTCTGTGGTTTGGACGTATGTGTCGAGGAGGGATTGGGTATGATTGTACGCATTCTGGTCGCCTACCTAGATGTCAAGGTAGACGTGACTGGCCATGATGGCGTCGCTACTCGAGATGTTTCTGGGGTATTTGGTGAACTATGCCGCCGATAGATCTTGCTGGTGACAGTTATGGATAAACATTCCGGAAATCCACTTTAATTGATGTTCTTGTTCCTGAGAATCGTTGGTGAGATGGCCGAGCGGTCTAAGGCGCCAGACTAAGGATCAGGTCATTCAGATGACCACAGTTTATCTGGTCCGAAAGGGCGTGGGTTCGAATCCCACTCTCATCACAAGCTTGCTTTTTCCTTTGTTTTTTTCTCGACGTAGTATTTTGCAGGCTTGCAGCCAAAGTTTGGAACAATTACATTGCTATTTGTAGCGAAAATCGTCCTAACGTACGAGTTACTTACTGGTTCATATGTCTATTTCATGTTAAGCCACACGTTCGCTCATCTCGCTTAAACAGTACACATCACGCTGTCGTTGCGCCGTCCTCTGCGCCGTCTCCACCAATTAAAAGTATACTGGATGGAGCCGCTGTAATTCTTCGCCATAGAGCACTTCGATAATTTCCACATTGCACACTTCTTGATCTCCAAAGCCGAACGAAAGACTTTTCGCGAACCTGACAGTAGCCATGAAGAAAACGTAATCGTGTAAATGCCGGTCGGTGCTAGACATGGTCGTACTACATGACACATCAAAAATTGGCATTATTTTCAAGTTGGGGCAACTAATCGAGCCACTTCAAACGTCAGGAATTTTTAACACACTCCAATGGTGAAGTGAATTTGGAGTGATCCAAAAGAGTGTCACCGAGAATAAACTCTAGTGAAGGGCTGAGAGAATATTCCACAACAGGTTTAAGTGCATCGTTTAAAACTAACGGCCCATTGTTTACAGTGATACACACTAAATCGGCTCTAAAACAAAAAGGACCTTGAGTACATCGTAAAGGTCAGATAAAAGAGTACACGTACAGAACCTCCACGAAGTCCGGCACGGTGGCGGCAGCGGGGGCATCAACAGGCATCACTTTAATCGCAGGCTTCAAGTCATCGAAGAACGAGTTCAACGTCTATTGATAATAACAATGAAAACAAACAGACGCTTTAGTCTTTGTACACCCCGGGTTTTAAACGTACTCACGTTGGCAAACTTCTGCACGACTGGCTTCACTCCCCCCGAGTCCGACGAAGAAAAATCTGTGCCTCGGAAAGCAGTCTGTAGCTCATTTGAGGTGTTTTTGATAATTGCAGTGGATTGGTAGACGATCGAGTTGACTTGGCTAGCATCAGGGAACGAGGCTGTGTTACGTACTCAGAATACAGTCTCGTTAGAAGTGACTGGCATACCAAGTTGTTGGCTCAACGTCAGGATATTCGTAGTAGCAGTCGAAAAGGCTTCGACGATGCTCTGGACAGTATCATCGTTGCGAGAGGTGACCAAGGTGGGGGAAGCAGCAACGAAGCTGGTGACAGAGAGGAAAAGTACAGGGAGGAGATGGAAAAAGCGCATCGTAGAATAGGTCGATGATTGTCAGAGAAGAAAGAGGCAATGCAGGTGTTTGAATAACCTGGAGCCCAGCACAGAATTCCCCGCCTTTTCATAGGGCTTGAAAAGGTCGTAATCGCTGAAGATGGAAGTTGATCTAGTCCGCTCTCAGTCATGGGTGTCTACTCAAGTGGAAGCTTACCGGCTAATAATTACAGCATTCAAGTTGGTCATTCTTCCAAAGGTTCCGAACTGTGCCAAGACGAAGGTCAAACAAAGTACGTCGCTGTAGAGCTTCAAAACCTGTGTACGTGACCGTCCAGTGCGATGAGATCATATGCGACACAGCTCACTTTACTGCTTGTCATTCTGTGTTACCACCAGTGTGATACAGGACGACTAGACATGAATGTAATTTCCTAAAAACAACCGATTAAGCGTCCCTAATAGCTGCAACAGAGACGCAAGTAATGCATAGCAGAACAACTGCAGCCTGAACTTGTCCAGGTGTGGCCAAGATCGGCTACCATTCACATTTTCCCGTGTGATCGTGATCAATACTCGCTTCGTACGAACATCTTGGAAAGTGCATTGTAGACTGCGTCAATGTAAATAATGGGTCGAGGACGTGAAGGACAGTGGTCCACTGGTCGTGAGAGCGTTCGAATTGTTCGAGGTGTGTCCCAGAAAACCCGTCCAAATCGACCATACATCTAGCCTCGCGCACTGATGTCATATCGTCATCGCAGGCCGCGTAATGTTATGGAGCACAATCAGGGACGTCCCAGATGTCCGAGAACCGCGATTACTCTAGCATTAGCGTCGACTTACGATACAACCCTGTTCTAACTTCTGGATCAGCGCTAGCCCCCAGCGGATAGCCGTTCGCAAGTAGATACTTGGGGGTGGGGGTTCACGATCCTAGGTGAGTCGAACTCCAGTGGCGTTGAAAGAAGTAGTGATGGCCTGAGAGAGTTTGACGAGGCCAAGCGCTAAACGGCAGGTTGGGGACAAAACCTGAAAGTCTTCCAGGGAAGCCAAGCCCTTGTATTAACGCAGAGATGACCAGCGTACCCGCAAGCACCCTCCGCGACGAGCCGTCTGAATCCAAGCCACCACGCTCATCCACCTCGGCCCCGGTGCATCGTGCATCGTCTTCGTGAACTCTAGCACATGCACATCTAAGAATCGGAAAGTAGTCCGGACTGGTCACGACTAGTTTTTGGCTATCGGCCAAGACATTGACCCTTAATTTCCTTTTTGGCTGGCTGTCCTCCAATCATAACTCGCAATTAGCCTCGGTCGTGCTCGTAGAGCACGTCAAGTAATGACGTTATTACCCATCCTCCTGATTGGCACTTCCTTTGCAGACTCCACAATGACGATGCTCACGGCCCAATATGAGCCTCACCAAAAGGATGGCTATGTCGTAGTAGATGAATCATCCCAAGAGGACAGAGCTATGGTGAAGATAAAACACATGAACTTACAGTGGAATCAGTTGCCTTGGATGACATCTCTAATTTCTCGGACGAGTATCTGGAAAGGCAGAACTTTCGGATCAGGAGCACTTTTGGTGCCCTTGTATACATAGGTTATAAGTTCCCTCTGGTCACGGGTGAGATGGCCGAGCGGTCTAAGGCGCCAGACTAAGGATCAGGTCATTCAGATGACCACAGTTTATCTGGTCCGAAAGGGCGTGGGTTCGAATCCCACTCTCATCACATCTTTTTTTCCCTTCGTCCTTCGTCCATAATTGATCAGATAATGTTTTCTCGCGTGACGGAAAGTCTTTTAGATAGAGATACATGGTATGTAGGTGCTTCTAACCTTCGTGCGGGTGCCGCGTAGTACGGTGACGGGGGAGTGTAATCCAATTCGCTCGTATATAGATGAAAAAATATATAAGATGTGATGAGAGTGGGATTCGAACCCACGCCCTTTCGGACCAGATAAACTGTGGTCATCTGAATGACCTGATCCTTAGTCTGGCGCCTTAGACCGCTCGGCCATCTCACCGACGTAAAGCCGGATCTGGTAAACCCACATAGAGGCCCAACACTTCTGTGACGTGTCACATTCGGGGTAACGTCAAGCCACCGCCATATTGCGTGGGACGGTCCACTCGAGCTGACGTCCAACCATGGCCACAGCATACTATGAATTCTACAGAGGATCATCGTACGTGTCAGGTTACCTTTGGGAAGCGACGAATACCAACGACGGTGCAGGATCGGCATGGCGCTGACCGACTCGCTGGACGAGCTCATTACGAGCGGTGCCATCACGCCGCAGCTGGCGATGAAGGTGCTCCAACAGGTCGGTGTTCTGCGCGCTGGCATGCATGCGCGACTGACTGGTGTTTGTAGTTCGACAAGTCCCTCGCGGACACGATGGTGAAGCAAGTGAAGACGAAGACGACGCTCAAGGTAGTCCTCGCCTTGAATTTTCCCCCGTTTGGCTGACGTGGTTGCAGGGACACTTGCACACATACCGTCTGTGTGACGACGTGTGGACGTTTATCGTGAAGAACCCGTCGTTCAAGATGGAGTCGAACGAGATGGTGTCGGCTGGACGGATCAAGATCATTGCGTGCAAGAACGGGGATGCGATAGAGGCAGGAAAGAAGTGAACTACTACTGTAGTAGTAATATTGTAGTGTAGTAGAGAACTGTAGTCGCTCACGTGCTCTCTTGGTGAAAGGGACGAGGTGCTTCCCATCCGGTCTTGTCTAGAGCTCTTTTTCGCCCGCGATGGCCCCGTTCGCCTTCCCCGAGCCCCCGACCGAATCGACCATCGCACAGGCCCGCGCTGCCCTCGAATCTCACCAACAGGAGCTCGCTTTGCTCTCAGAGCGGATATCCACCGCCGAGGCCGCACTCACACAGATCGTCGCTGACCGCCGGCGCGTCATTCGCGACATGCAGCGCGACCAGCGTGCACTCGAGCACCAGGTCAAACACACCCTCGCATACATATCGCCCATACGTCGTCTCCCCCACGAACTCCTCCGCCTCATCTTTACGTTCAACTTTGACAATCACCCTTGCTGTGCGTGGATCCTCGCTTCCGTCTGTGTACTCTGGCGCAGGCTCGCCCTCTCCATACCCCAACTCTGGTCCAAGGTGCGTCCCTGCTCTTTTCGTCCCCGCCGCGGCACGGCAGACACTGCGGCCTCCTATTCGCCGCATCTCAAACGGCGCTCTCTACCGCTTATCGATGCCATGGTCGTGCCCGTTGCGTCACGTCCTGGCTTGCCTCTTCGTCCTGCTCTCTTTTTCCCGTTCTGGTATAGCCTCTCCGCGCCGCGTGTCGTCCGCGTCGTCCCGTTTTTAGCTTTCTTTCTCATCTCGTCATTTTTTTCAGATTCGTCTCGTGACACACCAGAGCGCGTCCCCGGATACGGTGCGGCTTTGGTTGGAACGCTCGGGAGACAAGGTGCCGCTCGACATTGAAATCTATCTGAGGGTCAATGGGGGGACTGAGCCGTCGACTCGTGCAAGGGCCTCGTCGCCGACGCCGTGGATCCCGCCACCGCCTAGTCCACCGACGCACTACGTCCTGCCCCATCCGCCACCGGGCACGACCATTTTGTTGCCGCCGGCCCAAACGCCCATTATCGTCCCGCAGTCGCCGTCACACCACGATACCTGGGGTGCTCCGTCGCCACCGCCACCGTCGTCGCGGAGCAGCCCACAGGTGCAGCGCAATACACACTGGGGACACATTGCCATCTTTTATTTGATCGAGCAGATGCATCGATGGCAACGGTTCGTCTTTCGCTTCGACAAGCAGTTTCCGTCCATGTCTGCGCTCAAGTCGATCAATGGTATGCATGCGCGGTTTTCATTGGACTTGGCGTTCACTATCGAATCATGCAGGTGATGCACCGATGCTAAGAGACTTTGAAATATCTTGTGCCGAGACGATCTATGCTACCGAGTGGCCTTGGCTACCATGCACCACGCCGTCGACCTCCGTGTCGTTATCCCGACTACAGTCCCTCATGCTCCACCATGTGCCGTTTAAATGGTCCTCTCCCATCTTCAAAACAGACTTGCGTTCCCTCAACCTTCGATCGCTCCCATCCAACCACCTGCCGCTGGATCGCGTCCTGCACATCATCTCGAGCAACCCTAATATGGAATCGCTCACGTTGCACTTTGCAGTGGTCCTGCCGGCCATACTCCCGTTGTGCTCGACTTCTCTGCCCAAGCTCCGAGAGCTGACGTTTGGCGGCCATTATCACATGGCGACGTTGACGGACATGCTGATATTGCCGGCGTTGGACGTGCTAAACCTTGACATCGAAGCACGGGATCCGATCGAGGATGTGATTACGAATCTATTACAGCGATCCAATAACCCGCCGGTGACACAACTGTCAGTGTCGTACGGCAGCACGAGCAATTCGACGCTCTATTATGGACCCGGGGGGATCGTAATTGCGTGGAACTTCTTGGCAGAGATGAACCATATCGAGTCTCTGATCGTGGGAGGGACGCCGCTGGAGCCTTTTCTGGTTGCACTTGGCACACCCGAGGACGAGCAGGCCCATTGGATCTGTCCTAACTTGAAATCGGTAACGATGAAGAGTTGTCACACACACCCGGACGGGATCGCCAAGCTTGTGCAGTTGATCGAAGCGCGGAATCCGGAGGCGGGGACGGGGACGATGGTGCACGGTGTGACGCCGTCGAAGCTGGGGCATCTCGAATTGTGCGATTGTGCGGCGGTGGGGCCGGACGTGCTGGATTGGTTGAAGAGGCGGGTGGACGAAGTGATTTGTGTTGAACCATCATATGGGCGGTCGCCTTGATCTTGATTATTCGTTTGACCTCGCAGCCTAGTGTATTTTTTTTTTTTCGATCTTCGCTCGAAGCCTTGTATTGATATCTTATGGGGCTGCGCGATGTGGGTTGGATGACTATGATATTTCGGATGGCCGGTTGGCACCATGGGGCGCATTACCGCCGCAAGAGAGGGAGATTGGAGATCGAAGGATTTTAACTTTAGAGCACATGTGAGACGCCCATGGGGAGATATATCCCGGGAACTTGATGATTCATAGAATCGCGTCATTTGTGCTGACAGTGGCGCACGTTTGCCCAGGTCTCAAGGGTCGATATGATGGGGCATGACTGCGATGAAAAACTAGCACAGTCTGTTGTGATCCGGGAAGCCGCGCGTTACGTTGAGGAAGAAGATAAGGACCGCGGCTTGAGAAACGTTACCGATGGTATTAGCGATCAGATTCTGATGGCAATTGTAAGCCAGTCCGGTGCAGGGGGAGTGCGGCGCCAGGGTGGAGTTGCGCAAGCCCAAACCCTGCCCAGCCTCGTTCATGTCCGGGGGTATATATAGACGAGAAGGGACCCTACTAGTAGAAAGCCACCTCCCAGGCTGCAGCAGACTTTACGGACGACTAGGACGACTACAAAAGTGACTACTAACGCAACGATGCCTGTGCCGGTGCCCATCAAGACTAGTACAGCTGCTCATTTAAATAAGGCCAAACAAGGCTTGGCGTTTACGGAGGAGACTATTACGGCCGGTGGCCATCATCATCGCAGGTAACGCTTGTTCGCCTTCGTCCGTTCTTTTCTCTCTCACCGACATCCTCCATCTCCTCCAGTACGATGTCCAAGAACACGTGTCGCCCTTCCACCTCAGACACACCGGTCCAGATCTTACCCGGCACCGTCCCGCTCGCTCCGCTTCCCGCAGCACCCTACACCCCCATCGAATGGGACTGGGACGTCGAATTCGCAGACCGCAAGCGCGAGGCAAAGGCAGATGCTGCCCTCCACGGCGAACAGCCCTTTCCGATCGACCGACGTGTCCTCCGCGACATCGTTCGCGAAAAGACCCATTGCGACGTTGGGCGTATCGTCTTTTTGAGCTCGGGCAAGTTTTATTTCCCCCGTCTTCCCCCCCGCATTCTTCTGATGCCCGCCCCATTCAGGCACGTTTCACAAGGTGTGTCGGAACGTCGGATGCAGTCGTCATTAATAGTGACGTGCCTTGCGCGGCTTATCAGGCCTATCTGGTCACCCTCGCTGATACACGGCAGCTCGTCGCTCGTGTCGCTCGCCGTTTCATGCTAAGACTCAAGACCCAGTCCGAAGTCGCGACCATGCAATACCTACGCGAAAAGACCCACATACCAGTTCCGGACGTATATTATTACGACTCTAATCCTCACAATCGTCTCGGCGGCGAATATATTCTCATGTCCAAGGTACGTCGCTCGCACGTCACGTCATCCACCTCCACATCCTTGTCTAGGCATCTGGCATTCCCCTTGGCCGCGTGTATCACTCAATGTCCAACCAAGAACTCAAAATCTTGTTCAAAAATGTAGCCTCTATCATAATACCCCTGTTTGCACACCGTTTCTCACATATAGGATCTCTTCATTTCCCTGCATCGTCCCGTTCAGTGGCTCCGCCCCTGAATTCGTCTGCACCCACTCCAACTGCAAAGTTTATACAACCCAAGTACTTTACACCCGCTTTGGCAAGTACACCGACGGCGACCCACTGCCTCGCACGCGTCGCGTCCACACCGTCGCACGTGGGTCCTATCGTTTCATGGCCCTTTTTTGGATCCGGCCGAGGTGACCTCGCCCATCCGTCTGAAATCGATCGGGGTCCTTGGTCTTCGACACGTTCCTACCTCGAGTCCTGCGTACAGCGTGAGATTGCGGGCGTCAAGCAGGAAAGCGAAGGCAAGTCTGCCCCTCACCGACTGCACCTCGACCCAGACGAGATACGATCTTCTCGACACCATCACCTCGATGCGGTCCCCAATGACGAGAGTGACGACTCGGACGAGTGGGACGCTCAAGAGAGCGAAGAGGAATGGGAAGGTCCCGGCGACGCCATGTACAGCGACTACCGCCGCATGCAACGCAGCACCTTTTTGGTCGCGCACATCATGCGCCGCGAGCAAAGCGTGCGCAAAGAAATGAGTCGCTGGATGCGTCTCATGGACCGACTAGGCGCCCACTCGGACAACAGTGTGACCCCAGAAGAGTTTGGGATCGACTGTCACGACCTCAACTTGGAAAACGTGTTCGTGGACGAGCATGATCATACCAAGATCGTACGTCCTCCTTTCTTTTTTGTTACTCATTTCTGATCTGTTACAGACGTGCATTATTGATTGGGAGTCGACGACGACGAGGCCGTTGTGGGCATGTGCCCACTTGCCTGCGTTCGTCCAAACGAGCTCGTTCACGTCCAAGCTCTTTCGGGAAGTCGTCACGTCCATCGCGCTCTCCCGATCGACGGTCAAGACGAGCCTGACCGCCACAGCCAAAGAGTGGCTACACTACGAAGCCGTAGGCGCACGACTACGGCTTGCCCATCGATGCGCCGAATGGGACGGATGGGAAGAGGGTCTCGTGGACGATATTTTAGGTCCCGAAGAACAAGAAGACGACTGGTTCAAGGAAGTCGAGGAGGAAGGTGCGCTCGCGACGTACGAGCATGGGGACACTTCCGAGCCGTCGTCGGGGGCGCTTCGTGTCGCGGCGTTTCAGAGCCGAAAACAAGCTGGCGAGTTGCCGTTGAAGAAGGCGAAAGAGAGCGAGCAGACGTTGACGACGGATGGGGATATCTGTGGGGGGCGTGGTGGGGAGCTTGGGAGACGGTTGGAGGCGTGGTTGAGTGTGAATGGGAACGAAAGGCGGAGGAGTGGGGAGATGTGAAGGTGGATGGTTTGATCCTTTTTTTTCCGATGCGGGCCGTGAATCGGGTTGGCCCGGGCAGGCCGGGAGCTTTGCCAGCAGGGCGGTTGGCGTGTGGTCTCTTTTCTTTCGTTAACTTATCGTATGGGTGGGGTCCGCCGGTTTGGTTTTGGGCCCTGGATAATCACGCTTTTCTTTCTTGCTTTTCATGTACCAGATTCCTTTCTTCTTTCGCATGGTTTATCGCATTGGATGACATCATATCTATGACTATGACAATATATTCGCATATGCTGGAATCACCACAGGTATGATCATCGAGCGAGCCGGATCAAGGGTCTCTAGGTAGTCTTGCTAAAGAAAAAGGAACAAGTTACCTAACTTTAGTACTCAAATACACTCGAACTCCGATACAGATCGTTTATCCTCCCAGGGTATCGGATAAATTAGAGAGTATTCGTTCTGTCATCGCGGAAAAAATGTTTGCAGGATAGCTTACCTACCGCTGCGTACTATGCTGGTCGATTGCTTAAAGAGCGAAACGAGCCAAAGGCTCGCTTTTGGCCGGGGGGTGACAGGCGAATTCCCGCTGCGAAGGCACTGCGCTCGAACTCGACAATCTTTACCGTGTAAATACACATATCTGTTCAACGATAAAATAATGGTGGGGATGGGAATGGCACGGCCAGACGACATGGGTGCAAGAGAGGGGGGCGCCAGGGTGCGAAACGTTCCGAGGTGGCGGGTATACGCCGCCTTCACCTTCGTCAGTCCTGGATGTGCCATCTCCGTTGTTGCCGAGGTGCGTGGCACTGATGATACCCATTGTCGTTGTTTCTGGGATTGTAGACGCGCCGTTCCATGATGTCCGCCACTGTTTGGGAAGTGGTGGGAGGTGAGTAGATAGATGGGCGTACATGCCTGTGCTGCCGTATCCCATGTCGTCAGTGTGGTGGGTGGTACACCATCATTTCCCCCTCTCCCTGATTGATTCTCGTTGTCGCCCTCGTTGCAGTGCTTATTATGTTACCATTGAGGCGGCTGGTACACCACTACCGTGTTTCCATTGTCCTCGGGTAGGTGAGCAGGTGAGCAGCATATATTAGTGATCTCCATCAGCGGCGACAACTGGGTGATGACGGGCGGGTGACTCACCGGGGCCCTTCATCTCGTCCTCCTCCTCGTCCTCTGTCTCTGCCTACCCTCATCGCTATCACCGTCGTGTCGCTGTAACCCGCCGCCTCTTTTGCGGGGCGGCTAAGGAAGTGGGGAGAATTTACCGATGCTATTCTTTCTGTTCTAGCCATTGCGAAACCGCGCCCTGAACCGTCGTCGTGTAGTGACATGATTCCCTTACTAGCGACCGTGTCACTGATCTGCGTCACTGGTGAGTCAGAAACTATCAGAATGGTGTCTCAGAGTTGGTAGTTCTCACTGGCTTTAACGACAGGGATTAGGCTTAGGCTTACCTCTGATGAAGTTACCGCAAACTGATCATCATCCCAAAAGGTATCGGATATCGGAGAGTATCACTCCGTTTCGGTCAACTTGTGCCAATCAGCCTGCAGTCAGTGAGATTTCTTCCATATTTTTGAGACCGACTATCAGTCCGCTAAGGCGGAGGTCGTACTAGCATGAAACTAGTGCTATTCTTCCTGTCAAGGCTCAAAATTAGAAAGCCGCAAAACAGAAGAAGTATTCATTCCGCGGGGTATAAAAGAAACATGGAACCTGCAAGTCAAGCAAGGTAGTATCCTTGCTCTACTCAGCTCCCCATGAAGTTCGCTCAGTACAACGTGTTTAATGCTGCTGTGGTCGTGGCTGTGGTCGGTGCTAAAACCATCGTTCTCGTCATTCGTGCTGACTGAAATGCCATTGCAAAGACCATTGGTAGCGTCATTGCAGAGCAGATCAACTCGAACGGTGCTGACGCGCCCCAGGTGAGAATGTTCTTCATGCCACCTACCTCGCGCGCTCACTATTGGTTGGCATAAAAGGTCCCCACGTTCATCATGTCCCACGACGATATGACGCATTGGCTCGCCACCACAGATGCCAACGTCACCTACGTCGGTAATAATGCCTCACAGGCTCACTCATCGTTGTCGTCGACGAACACAACAGTCATCTACTGCTCGAGTGTCTTCGGCAGCTTTTGTACAGGAATATGCGAGTTTTACACCGGAAACACTCCCATCTGTCTTTCGACCTTGAATGCCAACTGTGTCGCGGCGTCGAGCGATGTGTCCTTCTTTTCTGATGCCCAATGTACCCAATTTACCGGGAAGCTCAGCGGTTGTACACAAGATGATGAATTGTACTACCAATTCTACAAGATTCCACGGGCGAACTCGATGATCGTCTGTTGATCGGTCAGTCGACTTTTTTTTTTTGGTTCGCGTTGGTTCGTTCGTGCTGACATCTTTTCGTGGCTGGGTCGGTCGCATGAACATCTTTTTTTCCTGGATAGTTATCCTAATCCGTATTGTGCTTGCACTTACTTTTCGTCGAAATGATGTTGGCGGAGACTCGGCACCCAATATAATATCATTCTCCAACCTCGCCTAGGGAAACTAGAAAGCATACATAAAGTGGCCCACGTCGTTTTATCGCTCAGCCCGGCATGCAAAGTGCACACGCACCTCACGCAGTCCAATCATGTCTGCGGTGGCTGAAGCACTGATCATTGAGTATTGAATCTTGAGAGATGAGAACCCATTCTTCTCTACTGGATGTGTTTGCACGCCACGGCCTTGGCCAGCTGTATTCACGGTGATCAGCAGTCTTCACCGCATGACGTCATTCCACCGTACGCCTCGCAGCTGTTGTTTGTTCCTTCAAATTGACAAGGGTAAGTTAAAACGATACGCGGTCCAGATAATAATAATGATACTTCCAGAATCCAATGCCCGCGAGCAAGCAAAGTAGGCCTAAGCCATGTTGATTCATTTTGATCCCATCACCGACACAAGACAGCGAGGCGTACAAGCACACTGCACTAGATCGACAACCGAAAGACGGGAGGCAAATGCAATGGGTTCAAAATTATTGTATAGTTTGTCGCATGGCAGTTATCATATTGACACAAATTGATTTAGTAACTTCAAGACTGGAATTATGGAAGAAGTTTTTTATTCTTCATCTGACCTTGCTTTCGTGTGCTCGATCCTGG
>JBBPMF010001070.1:0-12681 GCA_038090175.1 Austroboletus eburneus
TACGCACGCGCCTGTCTCTCGGTGACGTCGCGACCCCTTTTCCCCCACTCCTCACTGGTTTAATACCATCCCCTTCGAACTCGCCACCCCGTTCGTGATCCGCGCGTGACGCCGGACTCGTCCTACACTGGCTAGCAATAAATATCTGTCAGAGACAAGCTGCCACTTCAAAAGGAATTTGACTCAATTCGCAGCTACGCTCAAGTGCTCACAATCTGACTCCGATGGCAAACCATTATACTATAAAGGGTCGCAAAGGAGCATCTTGCATGGGACAGGTCAATCAGTATTAGGAAGAACAGCTGGGACACAACTATAGTTGGTCGATCATCGATTATCCTCGCTTCCGACCCGAGCTATTAAAAATTTCGTCTCGGACGATTCCGGGATAGATCCGAAACACAGTGATGGGCCTTATCACGAAGTGTGCCAGGTTGCGCCGTTACTGCGATTATGTGTCCCGCGATAGGGGCATATGTTCAAACAACTCGCCTCGCAATTGCCGTTGATAATATATATAGGAGTATCCGAGTGACCCGACTATTTCCCTGCAACCTTTTCTTGCCCCCCACCTCGATAATCTTTCCAGAAGCCTCGAATATCGTCTGGGCCAGGTCAACTAGAGGGTGAAGACTGGTCTTGATACCTGACATCATTTTATAAGAAGAGGCGAACTCGGACAGTGTCCGAATTAGACGCTTCCGATTCCGAAATACACCCAAAAATGAATGGTGTCGAGACTCGGACCGAGCCAGAGATAACCAGGTGAGATTATTGCTTGAAGCGCCTCGGCTAATTTACTAACGAGAACAGGCTGAAAGAAGCGAACACCGCAGCTGGAGATCTGAAACAGTCGCAAGCTCACCATAAAGTCGTCGTCTACTATACCTGTTGTTGGGCGGGGATGGTAGCTCACTTTCCTGAGGGAGTCTCTCGGCTTTCAGCCAGAACATCGGCGCACAAGGCTTGTAGAAATTCACGTACGATAAGTTGTGAGGGAGGAAATGTATCAGAAAGTGTGGTTACTCGTGTCTGCGATCTGCTTACTGGGTTCCATTATTTTCCTCTCTTCTGACGGCTCAACATTACCAAAGCCTCGCTAACCGTAGAGGGAAGCGATCTGCCATTCTTTGTGTTTAAGTTTCTTCCCGTTCCCTAGAGAATATCAAATTGCACAGAATATAGATCAAGCCACCTTTTCCAGTGGGTCTCTTGAGAAGAACTAAAGGTTTCGAACGTACACAGCGGATAGATACGTGAAAACGAACACATCTAGTACGGGCGCAACACCAAATCGCTTCAGTGCTATAGATGCTGAGGCGAGGAGCGGAGAACTACACATGACGTAAATGATCATGCTTTATCTGGCAGATCAATTTGCAATGTCTTTTTTATTTAACGGAGACTGAGTCACGCACCTCACACAAGCTAGTTTTTTCAAACAGCGTCCAACTGTACACACGAAATTCTGCCCTCACTCGCAATCGAAAGGGTCCCCGACAATCTGAAGGTCTACGCCACAGTTGGCAATCTAAAGGGAATCCTGAAGGCCAACTGATGCCACTGATGTGCAACTCGTTATAGCCAATGGGAGGCGCCGGAGAGTGAATAAATCAATCACTTTACGCGAAAGTACTTATCGCGTTGTTCTTCTGAACAAAAGGGATCATCGGACCAACTTATTAATCGGAAGTGTTGAATATTTGCATCCCAGTCTGAAGGTTACGTGAGATAATGCTTTAAGAGCGGCTGCGTGGAGTGACTTTTTGTTGTCCCCTGTACCTTCCATGAATCGACGCAATTGAGGATTGCGTTTCAAAAACGCTATCAAGTTCAGGATCAGCTGCCTGTAGTACATGACACGAGGTTAATACACCTATTAAACAGCTAGCGTGAGGAAGACCACGTGAGGAAGACTCGGACTTGGTGAGTAGGCTTTCATTTCGGATCCAGGAATGTTCAAGAAGTTCTCGCTTCATTTATTGTTTCACTGCTAAATTGGATCGTAAGACAGATATTAAATGCAAGAAGTCCTTTCTCTGAAAAGGATAAAACACCATATACATCTTGATCCATGATTCGGACTCTTCCTTTGAATTGATGATTTGGAATTGGGAGGCCGCAAACATCGCATGGCGTTTACGCTGGGCACATGCAATATAAGTGGTAGGCTCTCTCAGATGCATTTAAAAAAAACATTTTGAGACGAGATTTAACGTACATCATTTCCGTTGGCAGGTAGGAGAACGCGGCAGCTAGTGATATCACGTGACACTGCGCGTTAATCCCTGGCAAGGGCCAAAAGTTTACGACTTGTAAGAGACCTGGGTTCCTTCAAGAAGCCTCAAAAAGACCTAGCAATATCAACTGTCGGAAAGTCTGGTAATACCTGAACACGAGCCGGAGCCTGTATTTTCCTTACAGCAGCCTCAGAAAAAAAAATTCCCAAGGTCGATTAGGTCGTATATGCTTCGTCCGAGCGGCGTCGCCATTCTGGCAGTGGGACAGTCCTTGAGGTAACAGAAGATTCCCTTCATGCAGTGAAAGCTCATTTCCGTCTTGACCACCCACAGAAGGAAACCCACGATGGCGGATGAAATCGACCAGGTATTGCGGCGTTGTATTGGTAACCAATCAGAAGTGAGTCACATTGTCTGGCGCGATCTAAAGAACTAACCACCCTGAACATGACCCACACCATCGACGAACAAGTAGTTTCACAACCAAAACCAGACAGCGGAGATCTTACCAGCCTCCGACACGATGCGGCATTTCAATTGGTAAAATATGTGTACATGCCTTCGAAACGTGCATACGGACTCAAAACCCGTTCTGGAATGGCTATTTGACCCATTCCTTTTCTCTCTTTCGAAACCCTTGACCACTACACTTTCCCTTTCGCGCCCCCCACTAAATGCCCATTCCTTACGAACAGTTATGCTCCTCGTGGAATACCGTCCCAACGGCGCCATATATGAGACTCCCGAGCTATAAATCTTTGCGTTGCCAGAGGTATCATCCATACACCACAACCCGCACGCGGTTGTTGTCAGCTTACACGAACATGATGGTGCGCAGTGGCTCAATCTACACAGGAAGAGAAGTCTTATTTTATGACCAAAGGAATGTGCTGAAGACACCGACCTCGAAGACGACCCTTTACCCGTTTACCCAGCCCCTGTCTCATTCTCTTTGGTCAGAACGCATAGCACGAGTTTTCTTCCTTCGTCCAACTGACAGTGGATTATAGCCAGCGATCCTCGAGGACGATTGCATGGCTGGCCTGCGCACAGTAGTCTCTCAAATGACTGGCAAAGATATGCGCGTTGGATCCGTCCATTTAGTCATTGTAAGGTTTATTCTTATTTGCATTTTCACGATGTTTCATTGCGTCCGCATCGTTCAGGACTTTGCTCTCATCCTCCGCCAGCGTAATTCTCTCCGCAAGAGTGACCCCGTGGCGGTTTGCGACGAATTCCCGACGGTGTTCCCCACTACTACCACTACCGCTACTAAAGGCTCAACCTTGTAATGGGTTCATTTACCGCTGCGTATTCCCTGAACCTAGTTGTGTATATGTACATACTTCCGTCGTAATCGTGATTGGTTGGTGTTGCTATTCAGTCTGAGCACTCTGGATGCTGGACGACTTGTTTTAAACCAGTCTCGTTGTTTGTGCAGATCTCGTCGAAAAAGGTGTTGCTTGGACCCACAAATCCATACTCTTACCTCGATCTGGCATCGATGACCACACAGCCTGCTAAACCCCGCGTTCGTTTTGCTTCCGAACTAATGGTACCGCCGGCGGACCGACAGAGGAAGGTACGTACCCACTTCCATTGCCTCGGCAGTTACCACAGCGCCCACTTGCCAGGGCCATTCTTTTTACCCGAAAGTCGCACAGGAGAAGGGGCGCTCCGAACGCCAGTCTTCATTCGATCTTTTTTGGCGATGGGGTCAACTCTCATCCGTCCCAGATAGTCTGGCAGAACACAAATGGTTAGCGACTCAGGTACGTCGCCGGTAGGCCCGTGGCCATGGGTCTTATCAGTAGGGTAGGGTGCTGCGCTCGAGAAGAAAGACTGCGTCACCCTGTTCAGCACATCCGGGCGTCAGAAGAAGCCGGGTTTCGGACTCGATGCACTCCCACGAACCATCTGCAAACGACCCTGGCGAGGAACACACCGAATGCCGTCGCACGACGTTCTTAAACGGACGAAAACGCTGCTGCAGACGGTGCCTCTAGAAGTCATAAATCCGCGGGCGTCGATGCATGTTTTGACGGAAGGGAAGGGGGTCTCGCGATCAAGCTTCTTCGGGAACATCAGCTGAATTGGGATCCTAATGTACACACGTACATAAATACACCGAGATTCTCAGTCTCCATCACGCATGAGGCCACCACGCCCCCTTTTAATTCGATCTTCCAGACCTCCCTCGCCACCAAATACCCTTTTCTGCTCTTGGCTCAAAAAGTTACCCATCCCTTTAGATTTTGATCTCGCTTCGTTTTCAGCTTCCAACTCGGCTTTCTCCTTTCGTAAGAGCTCCTGCAAACGCTTTTGTCGATCAGACTCCAAAGTGGATGCGTCGCTTTGCATGGCAGCTAAACGCGCCGCACGGCCACCAACACCATTAGAAGAGTTTGAGGTTGCGTTCGCCGGCTGGGTGCGAGATTGTGATGGACGGGGGGAAGTCCGAGAACGTTTTGCACCATCGTCCACAGGACTAGGACTTCGTCGGCGCTTCTTCTCGCCGACAAATTGACTCCCATGTTCCCCAGTTCTCGTGTGGCTTCGCCTATTGTCGTCGGACTCATCGGAGCGAGACCATGCACGAACGCGGTCATCTCGGTGCCTATCGTAAAAATTGGGACTGCGGCTCCGACTCCTGCGTGAGCGATATTCGTTCCTGCGGGTGTCGCGATGGGAACGAACGAGCGAAGGAGAACGACGAGCATAGGGGCTGAGTGACCGTCTTGCATAGTCGCGGCCGTCACGGTCGTATGAATGGGAGCGTCTCCGGTGGTTGTACGCTGGACTGGGACTCCGTGAGGACGTCCGTCCTCGTGCACGATGCTCGGATTCCTTTGCCTTTGCCTTTCCTTTCCTTTCCTTCTTTTCTCGCTTCTTCTCCTCCTTGCTCTTCTTTGGCTTCATACCATTTCGTTCCTGCATCTCACGAAGACGGAGGGGATTAGACATCAGTGCCTGGTAAGCGGCCTGCTCCTGTTGCTTCATAGCGAGCAATGGATCGTCGCGAATTTTTGAAGCGATGTCTCGCATAGTGTTGGCATTTTGAACAGCAATGAAATTCTTGTGCGAAGCCCCCAACTGGATAGCGCGTTAGAAGGTAAAAAGGCAAGTCACTAAGAGGGACGTACCTTTGCGTTATCGTCGGCAATCAAGATTTTGTCCACTCGCTTCTTTCCAAGGAGGTAGTCTTCCAGGTCGTTAGGGTTCTGACTACTACCCGTCGCTGGAGTGGTGTACATCCATTCGAGTTTCTCTGTTCTTTTCTTGCCCGTTTGCTCTTCTTGGAGACGCTGAAGCTCCTGTAGCTGGCGTTCCTCCTCCTTCTCTTTGCGCAGCTGATCCAGTTTCTTCTTCTCCTCGAGCTAGGGAACGGATGCGTTGGTTGGACGATAAGTCGTAGAAGAGCCAATGTACTTACAGCTTTCTTTTCCTCCAACCACACCCGCTCCTGATTCTTCAGGAGGAGCGGGTGCCAAGATTTCTTCATGTTCAAGTCTCCGCCACCCATCTTGACTAGATTCTATGAGAAGAGCGAAATGCAGAGTGTGGTGGTGGTGGTCAACTTGAGGGAGTTGATAGAGATGATTACGTGATGACTCGTCGACCAATCATGTGCATTTCAGGCTCCGGTGACTTCACATCGGTTTTTACATAGCGTTGTGCTAATAGGTCTGGTATATTCAATGGGCCCAACTGGACCCACTCGACCCACCGTTGACTTAGATCATCTCTTTCTTCTTATGTGGCATGTAAAACCTACGACACAAATGGGCACTTCTACGTACATAACGAATGTAACGTCTACCATGGGGTTGCACCCCCGAGGACGATAAACTAGGGTAAAAAAAGGTCTGGTACGTGTTTGCACCTATTTGTACCGCCTATTGCACCCTGCACAACATGAGCCGACGCTGCACCCAAGCATGACCTAAACCACGACTCACTGGCAACGGATGCCCGAGACACTGGATACCTACAATGATCCCGCCAGTACGCTCCACTCAGAGCCGGCGTTCGTGTTCGTCCTGTACAGGCTTAAATCTCGCTGACATGCGCCCAGACCTCCGCGTTCCATATATGCGCTCACCCGTAAAGAAATAACCCGCGGAATTGCCAATCGCTTCGTGCATTCGCGCACATACATCGTTCTCTATCTTGTGATGGCTTCACTGTCAGTCACGACCGTTGCGCTTAGTCTGTCAGATGGCTGTCCAGGAGTCGCATTCTACGTTCTCGAGTTTATCATCAACATCTCGATGATTCTTGAAGTGGGTGTCCGCTTCGTCGCTTTTGGAGGGGTACGTTTCGGCATCACCGTAGACAGTCGTCAGGTAAACTAAACCTAGCCTTAGCAATTCTGGAGATCACCCTACAATATACTCGATCTCATCCTCACCCTGTTTTGTGCAGTCACCCTTTTGGTACTCGCGTTCGCAGGCTGCGGTTCTACAAGCAAGGAAGAAGAGCTGCTTGACACCCTGTTGCTAATAGCTCGCAACGTCCTACAGTTTGGTCGCTTAGCTGCGGTGATGAGACAGTGTGTGATGGTCTCGGCCTCCGATTTGTTACGGTCTCACAGTTTATTAGGTCCGGCCAATCGATATTTTCGCGACCAAAGCCTATCGACATATCTGCGGTTCGTCGCAGGGGGTACATCGACCTCGACCTCGAGGACGAAGACGAAGATGCAGAGCTCGGCCGACCCCTGGTTGGTGAACCAGTACTATTTGATGTACAAGAGGATGTACGGCCGAGGAAGTTCTCGGATATGCCACGTGCCGTTCAAGCAAATCGTGAGCGTGATGACGAGGACGTTTGGGCAGAACTAGCCTAACATATTTAGGCGAAACCATTTCGATAGTATGTCCAGCAACTCTCACATTAGCTCATAGAGTTTTAGCAATGCAACATCTTTGAATCTAATCGTCCGGTTTCGCTGCGTCGTATCTATGTGCAGACACGCATGCAAACCTTTGTTGAATGTAACCAATGATCCCATGCAACGGGTTAATATTACAGGTAGATTATCGGTGGAGAGGGGGCAGAAACAAGTGAACATGGGGCAAAGCGTCAGACTCGTATACCACCATTCGTAGTAACCGGCCATCAGTCCGTTTCTTCCGTGTGATACCCAGCGCGCCGCATCGCTCCCAGACGGTGTCTCGCAGCGCCAAGCTCCTTTTCGAGTTTCAAGATATCAACCTGTTGCTCCATCTCACGCCGCTTGAACTCCATGACGGCCATGTTCTTGTAGTCGACTTCTTCTTCTTGCACTTTCGCAGAGACAGCCTTGACTTGCTTGACGAGCGCTTTGCACGCTTCAGTGACAGCCTTGGCAGCAAGCTCGAGTCGTTCCTGGGTCTTGGACATGAGGTTCGCCTTGACACGGGACGCGGCGACGAGCTGGGCTGTCGCTGCGGCAACCTCGTTGGATGCGACGATGAGCTGTTCGAGCGAGTGGGTACCCGAGAGCACGCCGTCGGCGCTTTCGATGAGCAAATTCGTAGCGAACGCGACCGACTTTGCGGCAGAGATGAGACCCTCAGTCCACCTGTTGTTTCGCTTATAGAACTGCTGTACGGAACTCGACCCTTTGCCTTGTGCGACGATCTCTTGCTGAGACTCCGTTGCGGCCTGGATGAGGCGGGCAATCGCACTCGTAATTACCATCGCTGCTGAGAGGATCGAATCATGGACCTGGAGATCCACAGCACTGAACCGCGACGAGTCGCGCGGGCGAGATACGAGCTCTTGCAACCTCTGAGTGGCTGCCTCGATAGCCTGGGCCGCGTTGAGCATCTCCTGCTCGACGATGTCTCCAATATCCCCATTGGCCTTTGCAAGAGCCCCGCTTTTCGAGCCTTTCGGAACTAGCTTATCAACGGTCTCCGATAAGCGGACGAGAGCCATCCTGGATTCGCTGTTGTTGCGCATGGCAACTTCCTTTCGTTGGGCAGGCTGCAGCAAGTCGAGCTTGTACGACTGCAAGTTAAGGAAGAATCGTAACCCAACATCGCCAGCTGTCTTGGCAACGCCGACGATTTTGTCAGAAGCGTCATCATCATTTGCAAGCCGAGTGATTCCCTTGCAGTTGATAAGCACGTCCGATAAGACTTGAGCAAATTCGTTGGCACCCTTGATGACATCAACATAGTCGCCGCCCACGTCACCACCAAGGAAAAGGTTGAAAATAGTGGCAAAGTCCGTGGCATTGTTCACAGCCTTTTCAATCATAGACAAGGTGTATTCTGGTGTCGAGTTAATGTTGCCAGCCTGAGAAGGAGACTCGAGCTCGTAAATCGCATCGTCGACTTTTTGTACGCATGCTTGGAAGATTGAGTCTGCGCAGCAGTCAGGCGGATACTATATTGGTATGTAGTAGACGCACCGATTATCTGGTTCAGCTTCTTGCGGTTGTCCAAGATCAGAGTATCGATCTGAGCATTGGTCGCCTCCTCAGAAATACCTTGGTTCTGTACAAGATGTCAAATCGATTTTTGCGGGACAATCAAAATCAAAATCATGTTACCTGCTGTGCTTCCGTCAACTGCTGAATAGTGCTGTCCATACCCTCTTGAAGAATCATAATTTCTTGATCCTTCTCATCACGCAAGCGTTCCATATCACCACTGGCGTTGTTGAGTTTGGTCAACAGATCATCGATTTGAAGTTGCTTGGCCTGCCAACTCATTAGTATCTCGTGGGACCATGAACGAGGCATATTACTCTTAATGAATCTTCAAGCTCATTCAGTTGACGGTTGTACTTGCCAAGAATACCAGACACCTCGGAGCTCTTCGATCGTGAGGCATCTTCTGCTCGCTCATTGGCGAAGTTGATTTCCCGGCGCAAACGCTCAAGCTCATCTTTGTGCGAAGACTTCTGTCGATCAACATCGAATCGAGCCCGGTCACGTTCACGAATCATGTCCGCGAGCTCCAAATTCTTCGCCTTCAAGTCCCGCTCCATGCGCTCCATACGATCGACCGCTTCTTGAGCAGAATTTGCCTTGAGCTGCATCTGTTTGAATTTCGCAAGTACATCTAGATGCTCCGTTCTAAGCTGGCTGTAAAGCTTGGCCAGCGCTTCATATTTGTTCCGCCACAGTGTCACCTGGTCATGCAACTGCTTGATTAATTCGTCTTTCGAGGCCATTTGTGCATTGATATTTGCGGTGCTTGCAGCTAGCTCCCCTTCCAACGCTTTTACACGCTATGTTCAAGAAGTCAACTCTCCTTGAAGTCTCAAAGTAAATTAGGAACACAAAACGACGTACGTGGTCATATTGTTCAAGCAAGAGTTGGTCTCTTTCATACTGGCCTCTCATGGCGAGCAACTCTCGTTGATAGTCACTCGCCTGCTGAACTGCTTGGTTATTGTATTGCATCATCTGTTGCTGCATGAGTTGTTCCTGTGCCAAGCGCTCCCGTTCAGCCTGTTCGTGCTGGCGCTGTTCAAATTCACGCTGTTGCTGCGCTTCGCGCTCTAATCGTTGTCGCTCTTCCGCTTCTCGTTGAGTACGCAAAGCCGCCTGTTGGTCCTCGTACTCCTTGAGCATCCGTGCTTGCTCGCTGACAGCCACAGAATCCGGAGACGGCGCTGGAGGAGGGGCAGGTGTCGTAGTAGACTTGGGTCGTGCTGGAAGGTCTGGAGCATCGCCAGAATCGAAAAGGTTGGGTGGTTCCTAGCGATGTGTATGAGTAAGGTGGGAGAATCCGCGACAAAAAAAAGCTCTGACCTGACCAAGCTTTGGCACATTAATGAGACCAGTCAGATATTTGAGGTTGGAGCATTCGTAGTAAAATTTGCGTAAATTGTAGTGCTGTGCGTTGAAGCGTTCGCGTAGTGGCTCCAATGCCTCGTGATCATTGGTTCCTGTTGAAGAAGGTGAGCGACTACTTTAGAGAGCGACGGAAACCTTACGTCGATACAGGGCTCGTAGCATACTCGTTATAAACCTGTAGATACCCCAGCTCTCCTTGACAAGTGGTACCAAAGAAGAGATTCGACATTCGTTGTTGGCTGAGTGTCTAAAGTGCGCAAAGACCATCCTTTGGAAGGACTCGATCTGATCTTGCAAACCCATAAGATCGTTAATAGTCTCGTATCTGTGGTTGTTTTTTTTAGCCTCAAATAATTCCATCGGACTGTATTTCCTACCCTTCATTAGGATCGTCGATGCCCTTGAGGGAGATATACTCCTCGTACTCAAACAGGCCATTAAATTCGGGGCGAAGACGATGAAAACGAAGCTTGGCTAAAATGAACTGGACATATGTTCGAATTAAGGACCCATATCCTGACATTTGATCAGATGATGCCAATGCAAGAGCGCCGAACGGACCAACCTCGTTGGCCATCGGTAGCAACGGTACGAGCGCAGGTCTCAAGCCATCCAGTCTGACCGTGAGCTTCTTTAATAGTCTGTTTTGTTTTTCATCATATGAGCGACAATGAAGTTGGCGTAGTTCAGGTCAGCACGCACGTTGGGGTGGCCCTCTTGTAGGACTTTATGGACAGTGATGAGAGCCTTGAACGTCTGGACTTCGTCGGATAATATGGGTTGGACTCGTAGACCACTCCAGAATGATATTGAGCTATGGTAATCCCAGGTGTATACGATACATTCTGTGGCAGGGTCAGTCTGGATGATGAGACTAAAGTGCAGTGAGCGTACTCCGGACGTGTTTCTGCTTCGGAGCAGTCTCATCCGGACTGGTAGCTTTCTTTATGTTAATTACTAGTTCTTGCTCGGCCTTGTCTTTATCAACCGGGCGGGTGGGGTAATGGACCTCGTCACCGCCATCAATGTCAAAGCCTGGGCGTTTTCGATACGACCTGCACTTGTCATCAGCTGGTTTGGATACGAGTGCGTCCAGGATGGTACTTGCATGTCGTCCTTTTGATTTTCGGTCAGATGTGGAGATGGTAGGTGGTAGAGCCGGTAAAGCTTGAAGGCGCAGCTGCATCACATCGGGCTGACACCGCACCCTCGTGGGATCCGTAGCTGAACTCATACTACCACTCCCCTGGAATGTTCCCATTGTTCCGCAGTAGAGCCTCCAAGCTGGCTATATCGCCAACGCTTAGGTCGAGAAAAACCCCGCAATTCGTACACCGGTCGTTGCACTCGGGCGAGCCCTCAGGACCTGCGACATCCAATGTATACGCTGCAAAAAAATCGTCCTGGTCTAGCCCGACGATCTTGCTTTTGGGCTTCATCCCAATCTTTACATTCGCCCTAGGCACATGGCAACTACAACGCCTCCAGTGGAAGATCAACCTGATCGACGAGCTGGAAGAAAAGCTGCAGCGCGACCCCATTTTGCTTCCAAAACGAATAAAGTGCGAGCGCATCCCCTGCAGAACGGCGGGCCTCTGAACTGCTGCCGTTTCAAGCATCTCTGTGATACCCGAATTTGCCTTTCGTCGAGTCTTGCTGCGGGGCCGTTGGGATCATGCACATTCAATGTTACTGGGTCCCCGTGTTCGTGATGGCTCCCATGGCTATCAAGTTATCACTCCTTTAGTGAGGACCGATGGTTCTACTGTTCTAGTCGACCGTGGGTTCATCAACAAAGATTTTGCTGACAATTTTGCGCGCGACGAGGAAGGCGAAGTTCAGATTCAAGGCATGCTGCGAACATCACACAAGCGGAATTCGTTCACTCCAGACAACCAACCCGCAGAGGGTAAGTGGTACTGGGCAGATGTCGAGTCTATGGCCGAATCGGCAGGAGGAGGAACTGCTGGTGTTCAACCTGTTTTTATCGAACAAATATTTGGTGAGCAATCGTGCGTTATTGCGAGGACAAGCTATAGACGACGGTTTGTAGATGGACATGCAGGCGATGCGGTTGCTTGCCTCGGTAAAGGTGAACCAGTTGGACGTCCGGCTACGGTTGATGTGCGTAATGCTCATCTCTCGTATGTGGTAACTTGGTATGCGACAGTATAAACTTCCTGTGCATGTCTGACACCACACCAACAGGTATTCGTTGTCAGCGTTCACTGCTGTGATGCTCGGGCGCGTGATTTTAAAGCGAAGAGCACAACCAGGACGACCGATGCCCCGGTGACGAACTATGTCGTCTTTAATGGAGTCCAATTGTTGTCTAGTCTCCCTTTTGTCTGTGCTTCCTTCAATCGGTATTGGTCGTTGATGGAACAAGCGAATTGGCAATTACCGTGAACCACAGCCATGAGCAAATGAAAGAAATCCATGCGGAGGAGGAACAGTAAATGCCAGTTTATTCACCTGTAACGGACAGCTTTGTGCGACATGCACGGACAATGGTAGCATAAGCTCCCTTTGAGACCATGGAGACACGCCACCCCAAAGGACAGCGAGGCTATAAAATGGGTTTTGATAGCTTCCAGATTCACGTCACCGCTACCGTTCGATAGAGTATGGTCCCTGCACACC
>JBBPMF010001071.1:0-12663 GCA_038090175.1 Austroboletus eburneus
CTATGGCTCAGGGCCAGCTACAGCTGAAGCTACAATGATGATTATTATGCTAATTTCATATTGATAGTGTATTCAGCTAGTATCTCATTTAGAGACCTTCACCCACCCCCCTGATGTTTCAGATTGATGAACTTAGATCTAACTAGTATAGTACATGCACTGGAGTCGCAACGCATGCGATCATGTGATAGATATAAAAACAACTCTTGTGTTAATTAAATAATTTAAATATAATACTTATCTAGGTGTTTAGAGCTGGCCAGAGTTCAGTGGACTTCGGCCGAGTCATTCGGTGAGAGTAGGGACCACACGATTTGGATCCTCGTGTGGCACGGGAACGACAAAGTCAGCCTAGACCTACGAAAGTGGTCAGGTGCACCGGTCCAGGGGTGGAAGCATACCCATCGCGGTCACTGCTGGTTTCTTACTGATTGGGAATCTCCCTCATCCCCACCCTCATTCTCTCATCCAAACAACCAGCATTGCGGAGGGTCATCGCACACTCATTGCGATGTCTGGCACTGCTGGCAGTTCCCTAAACGCCTCTGAAGTAGGCTGGCGGTCGGGGTAGCGGTGTCCCCTGACAAGCTTTCGCAGGCTCGAAACCACTATCCCGCCACCCTTTCTGTCCTTCCTGTCCTGTGCCAAGCACGGCCGCTCCTATCGCATGTCCAAATCTTCAGAGATGGACGATTGGCAGACAGTGCATACATATCATAACTATCTCAGTTCCCTCTCTCATACACTGACTAACAACTAGGTGTGCTTCACACACCTAGTTTCGCAACTTGCAAGCTCAGGCCTAGCTCTAGCACATGCCTATGTCTATGCAAGGATCTGTGTAGAATGTAGCACGAATCCCCAGATTATATCAAGATTCAGCATGATGATGGATACCGGGCAAATGCGTGCAGAATCTCCGACGAATGCCTAGATTCTTGATCACATAATCTATGTTTTTCCGCAGTGAAGGGTGGCATGATACACTTGGGGCAGCGGCATCCAGAAAGCTAATGTACTGATGAAGAAAAGCAGTGGGGTGATAACTGTGATAGCGGGGAGATTCTGCATCGTCACGGTCACGCGGCGGGGGCGGTCTGTGCGCGTCGCCCGACGAGTTCTGTAAATGGGATGCGGCTGCCGAGGGTGGTTCGAGCTCCGCCTGAATGTTGTGGCAATGCTGGCGGACACGGAAAATTCAGTTCTCAGGTGTTGCATTTGACAACGGCGGCAAGGGAAAAGATGTAAAAAAAGTTAAGGCCGTCAGCGGTGAAACTTCATCCTCAAGCCTAGAGGTTTGCAGCCATCGCCTTCACTTCAGTGACGACCTCCCTCAACTTCACTTCACCCTCCTTCATAACATCGAATTCCCATCGTCCCTCAGGGGCAATGTCTATAAGAAGATCCGGATCTGGAAGGATGCGACGTGGGGTGAGTTGCCGGGTGGCAGCGGTGTACTCGTAGATGCAAAGGCGAGGTCCAAAGGCACTTATGCCGAAAAGTCTTGCTATCGGGACGTGGCCAGACGAGAATTCAAGGAACCTCTGGCGCATCTGATCATCGGCAGCAGCTCATGCAGATAGATTGTGGAGGTTACGTAAAGGTTTGATTTCCAGGAAAAAGATGAGGACGCGACGTCGATGAACGATGTACTGGATAGTGAAATCTAGAGAATCTTCGGCACGCTTGAACTGCGGCGTGATCTGATAATGCTCTGAAGGCGGGAAGAGCTCAAAAAGAAGCGTATTGTATGGGCCATAAAAGTCACTCTCTTCATGGGTGTAGAGATTCACGAGCGAGAACTGTTCGACAACGCTTTCCGACCAAGTCATATCTAACATGCGTGTTAGCAAAGTCATGAAAACACGAGGGACACGAATACCTGAGAAATGGATGTGGGGCAAAGTGAAGAGGGAGTATTGCCCCTTTATTATGGCGTTACATCAGCACCAAAATAAAAAAGTGGCCACGTTCTGACTTGTGTCGAGAACGCCGCGGCCGAGGACAGCAACAATGGGCACAGCTAGGCAAACGAAGCGAGTGAAACTTGTCAGGAATAGCCGCATGATATCGGATTGAAAGAGACAGAATTCGGACGTCGTGTCCTCGTGTTTGCAATAAAAATACAAAGTGTATGTACACATTTCGAGTTGCAAAGATCAACGTCTGTCACAATTCTTATTACCTATTTAGGATGCGAGGCAGCGACAGCCAAACCTTTGCTAAGAATAACTCAGCGTCATGATAGCAATTCCACGATGGTTATTTAACGTGGTCAACGTTCGACTACTGATACAATCGAAGGGCATAGTACATACAAGAAACTCGCTTGATCAATCGTCCAAAATATCAATGACCGACTCGAGTGCAACCTTTGGCTTGAGCAGGACTTTTGTCTCCCACTGATTCTCCCCAGTCGTCGCAATCCGGGTTTTCTTTCTTAGACCCAGATCCGTTGCACACAACACCTTGTGCGTGTTTCCCTTCCCCTTTGCAGACCCATCGTCATACGAGTCCTCCATCGTCGTCACATCAAAAGCCGTCCCTGGCGGAACAGCTAACACCTCGAAATCACCAGACGTAACCTCCCCGACGATTTTGTTTACTCGCATGGCCAAAGAGACCAGGAGGGACAGTTTCTCTGCGAACTTAGAAGTGATCGCGGCGACAATGTCTGCCTTTGGTGCATTACACCCCGTCGTCAGGAGGATATCGCTAAGACCAGAGATCATCTTGGTCGAGATTTGAAACGCGAGCTGCGACTCATCGAATGGCGTAGATGGGACGTTCCCACGCGTGAGGGCGCGCCAACGGCCAGCGATCGCTTGTGCCTCTGATCGATGTATGAGTTCCGTCGAGTAGTGTATGATGTCGAGCAATAGTCACTCACCACTATCTCGCACACTCTGGTAGATTGCTTCAATGAATCGGTTGTGGTCTTCGTCTCCACAAATGATCCAAGAGCAAGCGATCCAACGCAGACGGTAAGTCATATAGGCTTGGAATGCGATCTGGATTAAAATGGGATCATCCCTGTGTTTTTTAGTCCCCAGGAAATGGACGATGGCTGCTCCGATGGCAGGATACGCTCGTTTACAAGCGGTCAACTGCTCGTCCGTCTTGGTTGCCTGTGATGTCGTATCATGGAAGAACAGTTCCACCATGGACTCGGCCATGTAGGCCGTACTCTGCAACATCTCCGCATTCAGCCTCCGAAGGGTATTGGTGACCTCGACACCAGAGAAAGCATCAGCTGTTGTAAGGAAGCTCTGCGCACCCTTAAGCTCCGAGGTGCGGTCCTCCAGGAGCGTTGTGAGCTGAAGGAACTCTCTTTTCAACGCCGATGATTCTTCTCGCGCATTTTGAAGTGCCTTGTATTGAGCATCCAGTTGTTGCTTTAGTTCAGAAACTCTCCTGGACGATTCCTTAAGCTCCGAGGTGCGGTCCTCCAGGAGCGTTGTGAGCTGAAGGAACTCTTTTTTCAAAGCCGATGATTCTTCTCGCGCATTTTGAAGTGCCTTGTATTGAGCATCCAGTTGTTGCTTTAGTTCGGAAGCTCTCCTGGACGATTCCTTTGTATCAAAAAGCGCGCGGTGAAGCGCATCAGCCTCGCGGCGACTTTCATCCAATTTAGAACCTAATACGTCGAGCGATACTCTCGCTTTCCGTAGTTCCGAATGCGCCTGCAACCGATCCTGATTGACTTCTTCGACCGCTTTCTTGGCCTGCTCGTTCTCTTTTGCATGGATTACCCTGAGCCGCTCGATCTCCCCGTTAAGATTGGCCATGATAGATTCCCTTTCTTTCAAAACGCGGTCGCGTTCGCCAGTCAGAAATTCGACCTGATTTACGTGTTTCTGCAAGGTCGTTTTGAGCGTCTCTAGCTCTTCTGCGGGTGCCCGGCGCGCAGTATTTAGCGCACCCTCGAGTCGTTCCGCCTCTGACTGATGCTGCACACGCTCTTGTTTCATCTCCTCCCGCATGGCCTCGAGCTGCTGCACGCGATGCTCTAGCGTCTTTTTAAGCCTTTCGTTCTCTGCCTTGAACGTGTCCTTGTCCCTTTCGCGATCAGGACGGACGCCGCGGAGATCCATTGCCCGGCGTTCCCACCGGTCGCGCTCGCTTTCGGCCTTGCGTTGAGCAGCGAGCGCCATGTCTAGCTGCTGGCGCATCCGCTCCCGCTCCTCGTGCCACTTTGCAGATGTGCGGGCGGGTGGGGACGACGGCTGTGTAGTCCCGCCACGTGTACTACGGTCCGCATCGGCATGGCCAATGCTAAGACGCTCAAACGTGGTCGTATCAGAGTCCGCGTCAGAGGACTGCGTGCCATTCTGAACGTGTTCCCACTGCGCTTCGTTGGACGACACGGACGACTTGCTTTCGGGTGGGGGGTAGGACGAGGGTGAGGAAGAGAACGAGGGTGAGGCATAGTCGGTGGGCGACGTTGCCATCGTCAGTTTGGACGGGAGAGGGGGGGCTTTGAGGAGCGTGCTAGCACGCTTGGGAGAGGAGGCGCTGCTGCTGCTGCTGCCGCTCAGGAAGCCGAACATGGAGACTAGGCGGATATTAGACGTTTGACTAGTTATGATTCGTCACGATAGAGGATGGTTGCGAAGATGATTGATGATGTGGGTTTAAGTTGAAGGTGAGAGGCAAAGGGGTCTTGCACGAGAAACGCTGCGTATCTGTGGCCTTGTGCATGCATAGTGCATACCTCTAGCCTCGAGGCCGAGGAACAGGTGGCCGATCAATCCATGCAATTTAATAGCCAGGCTCATCACGCAAGTTCTCCGCTTACTTATCTACTCCTCCAATCACGCTAATAGCGGGGAGTTGTGACTCAACAGGTAGCGGCTATTCCCGGGTACTGGTCTTGAAGCTCTTCCGAATGTAGCCTAGTATATGTCGTTGTCGAAGAGAACGATTAGTACCATACCAGAAGTGAAATTCGCTGGGTTACTGAACGAGTAGCGGACGACTCGGAAGGTGGAATCCACATACAGGCTGTGATCTGAAGAGATTGAACTCGCTCCTTTTCCCAACGAGTTGCGCCATACTCTCGTGCAAGGGCAACAACAGAGTCCTCACCGAGGTCGGAGCATGCTTTGAACGTAGCGTGACATTTCCTTGTGAATATTCCATTTGCCTCCTTCGTTTCCTGCATCATGAAGTGAAATGATCGAACGTCGAGAACCAGCGAACACCCCTCAAGTCACGAATCCTCTAACGCCGTGAGGAAGCAGGTAACGGTCAACATTCAAGAGGCCCCCAAGAGTCACAAGGATGCCAAAGAGAAAGTCAGTGCCAGACTGCTATTTTATTCCTTATCACTGCTTGCCTTACTCAGGCTCTTGTACGAGACAGATATGGTCAATGTGTGGGTCACGGGTACATTGGACGACAGAGTCTCCGAGGAAATAAAGGCCGAACATGATCCATGGACAAGGTCTTGATCAATTCGCAGTGCACGCATGTTACGCCACAATCTACGTTCATTGCTAGTCTGACCCCTGAAACCGAAGAAATTCTAAAGGTACGTGACCAAAGCAACTCACGTCTAGATCCAGCTTGACTATTCCACTTCCGTGCCGGTCATTTGAAAGCAGTTCGATTATGAGATCAACAATTTCAATGCGGATAAGTTTTATTCCGTGACCAATGTTCTTATCTTGGAAGCTGATGTGCATGATGCGTTTGATAAATTGGCGTTATACTTCAAAGCCAGCATCATCTGAACCATAAAAGCCTCATTGTGTGCCATTTCATCACAGTCTGAAATCGTTACGAAGTCAAATGGAATCTGCTTTCCAAACTATCGGTTGTAAGTGTGACAAGTTGGTGCACTGCGGCAATTTGTCACATTCACAACCTCCCCCGAGCTACTTGCCCTGCATGCTACTTGTTACAAGGTCGCCAAGTTCTCTGGTGCTGCCAAGTATGCGGATGAAATTCACGAGGGTACAGAGACTATGGATGACTCTTTAAACATAATCGACTATATGCTCACGTCCTCGGAAAAGCTACGATTATACAATACAGCACAGTCGGACTAAAGAAGAATAATTGATGGTCATGTTTATGATAGTGTGCACTAGTAGTACTTTCTTCATCGAGCGGGCCAGTGTGGACCGTAGGATGGTCTGACAAGATCAAGGAACTCGGCGCATACACGAAGTACCCGAGCAAGTCGGACGGGTCGTGCACCCCAAATGATTCCATAATTACTCTAGCATGTACAAAAACCGTCCTAGTCTACGTACATCCCTACAATCGTCCAGACGGCCCGGCCGACCTTTCCTACAACCACAAAATCCGTCATCCACCCTCTCGGCGATCATTCGTATCTCAAAATGAAAATCTTGCCCTCCTTGACTGACAATATCACCGCCCCCTGGCTTTGATCGATATTGATAGTCTCGACGCCGTCTAAATCGAGTTCGTTAGGGATCTCGAGCGTCCGCACGACCGCATCTTCGCGCCCCCAATACCCGTCCCTTCCTTCCTTTTCCCTGCCCTTGCCCTTTCCGTTCTCTTCCCGACGGCGATCGACAGCAGTGTACACGGGCGGAAACGTGACGAAGCGCAAACACTTGGGCACGCGGTGTCGTCGCGGGTCGTAGATCGTCCCGTCGCCCTCGTGCGGGTTCGCTGACTCCACTGAGCGTCCGCGCTGATCCTGTCTGTGACCATGATGACGCCCCGCGCTGCGGCCGTTCAACGTCGAGGCAGATGCAGACGCAGATACGCTCCCGTCGTCCGACATGCTCGCAAATAGTGCCTCGTCTTCGTCCTCCGCGTCTTCTTCGCTGTCCGAAAACGGAGGATGACCAACGAGCCGCGACGCGTCCACGCCATACACGCCTCCCGGTTCTGCCGTGTATTCAACCCAGACGGCATGCCCAAAGTCGACGGCCACCAGCGGACGTGGTCGATCGCCGGCCTCTTCGTCGTCGTCATTGTCGTTTGCAGAATCTAGCACACAGACAACTTCAAACGGCGTCGAGACATACCACAGGTGCAGCATTTCGTCATCTCCGTCCTCGTTGGCGGGCATATCAGGTATTGGCACACTCGATGTCGAAGTCGATGGTTCGCAGACGATCGGGACCCGAAAGTAGTGCTGGGCAAGCACGAATCGTGTTCGGTGTGTGTCAGGATCATGCGCAGCAAGCAGAACGACTGTACAGCTTAGTCGAGGAACGCCCGGAAGCGTAGGCCACCACTGTCGAACAAAGTGAGCCGATTCGGGATACCAAGGTGGGAATGGATATGGGTTAGGAGCCGGGGGCAACGTGGTAAGTACAGGTGCAGGGGATTGCACTGCCGTCGATGTGCTCGATGATGTTGATGAACGGGTGATGACAGGCGAGCTTTGGTACGACGTTGACGCTGACGCGAACTGTGTCTGACTTGTCTCTCCATTTGGTCCTTGCTCTCCATTCACTTCCCCCGTTTTCCCCTTCCCCCTGGCACTTGTCAAAGATGAACCCGGTTCATATTCATCATCTTCGCTGTCAGCTCTTCCCTTGCCCTTGGAACGCGAGCTTGTTGTTACGGCTTCCTGTGACCACCCATCGTCATCTTCCGTTCCGTACTCCGAGCCGTCACAAATAGAGGTGTCATTTTCGTTGACCTCTTCAGACAACTCTGGCGGTACGACGATGATTGATGGCCCAGCGTGAGGCTGGTCCTCGACGTTAGTAGTTTCAGAGGTTTCGTCAACATCTTGTATACCATGCTCGGAGGTCAGACCTGGATTGTAAACCCCAACAGAAGCGGGTTGAACGCTAGGGAAGACGAACTTCTTCGATATAGACCTCATTGGAGAGAGTCGAATAGAAATAATGGGAAGATCATCGCGGGAAAACTTGCGCGGGGAGTCGTGATTTGTCGGTTCGTAATCTTGATCATGGAGGCGAATATCGAGTAGACTAGGCTTGCGAGGCTTGACAAATTTACGCAGGATACTGAGGGGATAAAAGTGTTGATAAGCGGCATCTGCTTCCTCCGAGTGAATAACGATTTGATCCTCGTGTAAGATGCAAGACCAGTTCGAAGATATAAGCTAGAAATTCGTTTCGCGTGTCAGATATAGTCATGTCTCTACAGACGTATTTGGACAGTTCGTGATGAACCGTCACTCAGGGAAACAAAAACGCGGTACTCACACAGCCAACACCAGTATCCACAAAAACGTATTCGTCTTTGGCCCAGTCTAGCAAAACATATAGCCCTAGAATGGGATTAACATATGAAATATCCCGCGTTGTTCTCTTGGTTCCTCACCAATGGTATTACTACTCGCCACCCATACGAAAGCGCTCAGAAGGCGACGCGGTGGATCTAGCAGAAACACGTTCATGACCACTCCGGTGGTGTGGAAGGATGTCAGAGGCAAGAAAATGGGTTTGCAGTCAAGCGTAAATTGAGGCGTTTCAAAAAGAATACCCGGACGTGAACAACTGCGAGCGCCTATACACTGACCCGAAGGGGCTGCGCATACGCAGGTAATGTTTATCGGTGTGTCTCGGCAAAAATCTGTGTGGTCGGGAAGAGGTGACGCCGTCCGCGTGGACAAGGGTGAACGTGTAAGGCAAACAGAGTCTGTAGCCGTATTGGATGTCTGGGGAGTCGAGTCTTGCGGCGATGATTCCTGAGACGATGGTGGAGGAGAGTTCGCTGGACCATTGTAAGGAGAGCAATGATGAGATTGAGATTCAGAAGTGAATGACAAGGTTTGTGAGGATGGCGATGAATACTCGCGCACTTCTGACGGGAAGGCTAGTTTCATGAGTACAAACTCCATTACACGGTTGTCATCATAGCTGTTGATCTGGATGAGAATGCTTCATAAGTGGTGCGCTAATGTACTTACGATCCCTCGAGGACCCTTGCCATGGTAAAGTATACTGCACGTTCGTCGAATTCGACTCTGCATTTCCACAATTCCCATTTCTTTTGAACATCTACGTCCTCTTGATCATCGTCATCGTCGCCGTCTTCCCGTAACCTGCGCCGGCCTACCCTATTGCCGTCTTTAGATGCGCGATCATTGCTGTCACATTGCGCGGAGAGAGTCCGCGGGTCCCACTCTGCGAGGCAGACGTCGCGTGCAACATCCCAGCAAATAACGCGGCCGCTCTTAGTTGCGCAGAGGGTGTATGATGATGTTATCGGAGATAACCAATCAATCTCTTCATTCGGTGGCGCGGATATCTTTGTGTACCATTGTCCGGGTTTGTCGGATGAGGAAGATGAAGAAGCTGACAATGCAAATTGAGACCTTGCGGGACGAGGTGCACGGACTCTCCAAGCTCTTTCGAAATTATGGGCTCTATCGACGGCTTTGATGAGGTTTTGGGTTGAAAGGTCCGAGAGGCGCTGGAAGGCCGGAAGAGGCAAGGGACGAGAGCGAGCGAGTAGGCCATGTGCAAGCGCACGGTAGACGGGTCGAGTGAGCGTAAACGCTCGAAGCGATTTGCATGTCTGTAGTCCATACACCGCACGAATGAGTTCTTTGAACGCACAAGGCAGTGATGGTGTACCTACCGCCTGGAGATTGTGGATGTCGCCGATGGCGAGATATTGCGCGATGTTAAAGAGAAGGTCGTACGGGAGAGCGCTGAGGGACATGAAGACGATATGGTCGGGCGTAGATCGGGAACAGCAGGAGTCGAGGAGGAGGGCGCAGATCCGGTGGGATATGGGAAATGGAGAGGTGTCAAGTTGGTGGAACCGCCTGTGTGTGCAATCCCGATTTGGTTACCCCCACGTGGCCTTTTCGCTGATCCACTCCCGGTGTTGAACACACGGCGAGTTCTCCAACCTACCAAAAAGAAGCACCCACGCATTCTTTCTCCCCCCGTGACTCCCTCTGACCATAGTAAACACATCAAGTCCGGTACTGTTCCAGACTTCCAGCTTCTTCTCACAGCGATATTATGTTTTTCCAAGGAAAGGTATGTCTTTGACTCTGCCGAAACTACATGCATGGGCTCCACTCGTTTCCTTTTATTGCGTCATGGCATGAAACCTGACATGTCGAGATTGGGGCAGGACTCCACCTTTTCTTAGCCTAATAGTAAACGGGTTAATAAACGTCAAAAAGCAGAGTTGGAAAGAACAGGGGTTGTTTAAGCAACGTCAGTTCACACTCATTTTTGGACGGAAGTCAATATTACAGATCCAGACAACTATGAAATTACACGCTATGCCGCCGCGGGAATGACTTTTCCAAGACTCATCGACCAACTCCCGACGTCTTCTCCGGTACTATGATTCGTATGACTTAACACGTCACCCAAACAATATCTTGTTAGCTTCTTCTACGAGTGCCGCATTAGTTGCACTCGTAGCGGCAAAGGACTCGAACCCCGTCGCTCGACGGCCTTGCTGTGTGGTAATGTCTCGCGAGGTCGCCCGGCCAAAGAATTTGGACTCTCCTTCACCTCCGGGGAAGTCGCTAGAGAAGGTCCTGCATGACTTAAAGCTATTCTCAATAAATCCTGGACTCACGGTGCAGGAAGGCCGTGAACAAAGTTCACGCGTTGGCTGCGCAGGTAGGAAGCGCTAGTGGACTATATTTAGGATCAAGTGGACGACAAAGAATCTCGAACCTCACTTCTTGACGCACAGAGGTACAGCCGGGATGTACATCACGGACGAGTCCTCCTTGCCCATGTGTTCCATTTCGACTGCATGTACCGTATCGCAGTGCCCTGAACGGTCGATTATAATCAGCCTTGCCTATCATGGCTTGATCCAGGCTTACAATACACCTGGTCACCAGGTTCGATTCTCGGGATAGACACCATGGTCTCCGCAAGTTTTAAGTGAGGATGTGTAACTTCGTTCAGTTCCTGTGTCTTACCGGGAATGCTCCCAGGAAATTCGCTGCCTTGTAGGTTTAACTCCCAATCCTCTGCCGCCAAACTCACGCCTCGTGCCGACTGGTTTACGTTTCCTCGTGGTTTGAAGAACGGACGCAAGATGATGTAAGCGGTTGCAAGGGAGAGCATTGGTAAGACGCGCAAGGTGCCTTCATTAACGCCCACAGATGACATGGATACCCAACCCTGCCAACACCGGAGTATCGTACACTGGTTTCTGCGTGTACATTAGCATCTACACGTTTCGATGAAGAAGGCACTTTTCCAAGTGGAAAAGAAAAGAGGGGGGACAACAGATCAAATGTAAGACTTACGGTGCATTGTACAAATCTTGCTTAGCATTTACCCTCCAAGTCGCGTCAAATGGATCGAATGAGTTCCAACCGTTCTTCCCGCCAGAAAGAATTTTGGACCATACTCTTCTAAATATTGGATCCTCCCAACGCTCGACGCTTCCACCGTCGATATGTGGACCAAGCGTGAACGAACGATCTCCAGGAGTACGTATGCGTACACGATCAAAGTAGCTCAGGGGAGTTCCGAAATCGATGGAATCGGGAAAAGAGCTAGAAGAATGCCAAAGGGACAAGAGAGTCTTTTGTGTGTTCAGCAGGGAATTGTGCGTCCGCGCATAGAGTTGCGCTTTCGAATTATATAGTTCATACACTTGGATATCGTCTGCGGGGAAACCTGCCGATAAAATGTTGAAGACAAGGTATACAAGACTCTGACTGAGACGACACCTTTCACCGGATTAGCAGCGATGTAATCTTTGATCTGAAGTTTCCACCTGAAGACTTCCTTCACAACATATGTCAATTCGGGGCCAAAGTGAAATGGTATGCTTTTACTTCTTTTGGAACCCCCCCTGCGATGACCACGACGCCCGTCTTTCGAATTGTATCTTTTTGGCTTTCCGACAAGCCAGCCTCTACCTCTGCGTACGAGAAACGCGGGATCATCTCGAGAATACTTGAGCATACGAAATCAGGTTAGGAAAGAAGAAATGGCTCACATTCGGACCTTGAGAAATGATTTCCTGCACGCGACGTTGTAGAGCCTTGAGTACTCCGTTCCAGGCGTGTTCGAGCACGTCCGGCGCCACGCCCATGTCGCACAGTACGTCTTTTTTCACTGCGGAAAATCGTGCGGGGAGTGGCACATCCTCGGAATCCGGACTGAGAGTTGTAAACACGTCGGCGATCGTACCACTTTTCTTCTGTAGAGTTTCGGTCGCCATCATCGCGAACCCATTGGCCGCAAAGTGTTTTGGATGATACCGTTGGAGGTGATGCCGTTTTATACAGCTTCGAAAAGGAAGGGAATAACAGGCCTTAGATAACATCTTGGGAGTTGGGGAAGAAATAACCAAATAACCCTACCAATAAATAATGGCCGATAACTTGCGGAGATTGATAGGCGTTAACTGGTACTACATATCACCGAAGTCCCACGAAAGGTCCAACATTTATCCAGCCTAAAGTTCCTCCGAATTACACCATTTTTTAAATCATGGATCAGGGCAAGTCAGATATTCAGCGGTGTCACTTCACAAATTCCTAACGCTCGTTTCGTCTCTCCTTTAAGCCATCGATGACAATGATAATATGCAGTTCGAACAAAGTTTGGTCAATCGACTCGACACCTGCAACCGTATAGTATCAACTGAGGACAACTCTCGCTCGCATTTATCAGTGCCAACTCATCCAAAAAGAAAACAAGTTGTACAATGTATTACATACCGAGCGGTCTCTCTACGTACAATAGTTGCACC
>JBBPMF010001072.1:0-12657 GCA_038090175.1 Austroboletus eburneus
CCAAGACCTCACGCTCAGGCAGGTCCCAAGCACAGCATCCTCATCCTCATCGTCCTCGTCCTCGTCCTCGTCATCATCACGTGATTCTCATTCACTGCCACCATTTTCGCGCCCATCTCCGCCATCATCTGTGCCGGCGTCGATGGAGCATGGGTCACTGATTAGTCAGGACGACATCGTTACCCAGCTTCATCTCTTTATCCCCACGTCTGCCACCCCCTCACATCCTCTTGAGCCTATCTCGGTCAGCCATCGAATACGATGGTCCATTCTCATGTCCAATCTCGACGGGCACACTTCCGAACTGCGGTGTTCTCTTCCTCTACACATCCTCGACCCAAGGTTGCTGAACGAGGCACGGGCGAATTCTGCGGTGACCCGCCGCCTTCTTCTAGGAGGGCCTGAGGTGCCTCCCGATGAGGAACGCGATACGGAGCTGCCAAGCTACTCTTCCCATGTGCGCGATCGCATTGCAAACATGTATTTTCCTGACTCTGCAACGACGCGCGTGCTCAACCCATGGGTACACAGCAACGTAAGCCCAACGTTCATGACCGAAAACCAGAGCCTGTCGGGCGCGTGGATGCTGCCAGGTCACGTGCACAGTGTAGTGTCCCCGGTTCCGTCTCATTTTCCGCATGCGCGGTCGGGGACGAGCACGCCGCTTGAGTGGGTCGAGTCCGAGCTGCTGTACTCGTTGCATGCTGAGCCTGCGCACGGGAACATGGCGAGTCCGCAGCCGCATTCGCCGGCGGAGCTTGTGAGCCTGCCCGCAAGCCGAATGGCCAGTCGACGTGGGAGCCGTGCCCCGAGTCCGGAGCGGCATTTGACGATGTCGATGACCGCCACGACCACGACCACGACCACAGGGTCGGGTGTAGCGACGACAGCGGCACCGCTACCTGCCCCGACGGCGGTGTCGTGCGAGACGTTTATGCATGACAGCTTCGCGACTCGGACGTTCCCGGGGCTGTTTAACATTCAGATGAAGCCGTATACGTCGCTCGCCTCTCCGGGATGGCTGTCCTCACGATCGAACTCGCATACGAACTTAGCGTCCATGGTGGAGCACGGCCACGGCCACCGGGCGTCGACTATGCCTGTTCGGCATGGGACGAGTGGGTCAACTGGGGAGGGGATGGCGGAGAATGTGCTATGGCATCGTGCGTTTACGGAGGTGCCAGATTATGATGTTGCTTCGAGGGGGTTTATTGGTGGTGTGACGCCATTGACGAGTATGCGGGGGCTGCCGTCGTATGAGGAGGCGGAGAGAGTGGCGGGGTCTGTGTAAAAAGGGGACGTCAAACGTACGGTATGGATTATGGTTTCTGTTTCTCTTTTTTTTTCTTGAGTGTTTTTTCTTGTTGGTTTTTCACCTTTTTTTTTCTCTCCTAGTCTTTTTCTTAGAATGTGGGTTTTCTTTTCGTGGTACAATATAGCGTCGGTCATGAACTTACATAACGAGATTCCCCCTCAATGATTTTTCTTCTTTCTTATCGCATCGTTGGACTTTAAGCCATCGGGTGCATCGTAGTTGTCGATAGGTTCGAATGCGTGCACACTTCGGGCTGCCCCACTCACGTTCTCGTCATATCGCCATCTTGATCAAGCGCAATTTCTTGATCGATCAGCCCGCTACTCGGGACGCGTTCGGTACCGTACTTTCCAGAATCCACAATTCCAGAATGCCCGCAGAATCATATGCAGTTGCAGTTGCCACATTCTGACACTGAACCTTGATTCTGCTCGTAGGTAGAGCGGACGCGAACAGGGCAGGGGCTGGTCCGAGTCTTTGGTATACGCAGCGGTTTTACTTTTTGGCCGTCACGCGTCTTCCATTTCCATACAATTGCGGCATCTGAATCGACGTCCAAGATGTTGGCGAACTTCACACCCACTGGCATCTAAATTTTGCCCGATACACATTCAAAGACGCACATCGTCATGTCCTCCAAGATCTCACAAAGAAAGAAAAATCTACGAATTCCCCAAAGATAGGATTGGTGGTACACTTACACTAATTCTAACAATCAACTAATCATAGCGCAGATGACTCGTGGAGGAACGTTCCACACGTGAACGTGGGCGTCTAAGCCAGCGTCTTGGGCAGCCCGTCGTGTCCCAGCAAGGACTCGTCCTCGGCCCTGACGCGAGGCCCATCCCCGACACAGGTATGGATGAGCGTCTTGACCGCGCCGACGTGGAAGCGCTTGGCAACGGCCTCGTTGAACCCGTCAACAAGCCGACCCTCGACCTGCTCACCCGCAAAGAGCTGGAATGGGTCGTCAAACGACTGTTGCGGGAAGTACGAGAGGATCAGCTCGATAATCTCGCGCATGTTTTCGCGGGGCGCGTAAATGACAGCGTTTGGGCCGGCGTCAAACGTATACGCAGCCTTGCGTTTTCCGGTCTTCTCGAGCGCGACGCGATTGTATTCGGTCACGACGGTGATGACGGAGCGACTGACGTCATTCATGTAAAAGATGGGAGGGTCCGTGTCAAGCGCGACGGCGTGGAACTGGTTCGAGTCCTTCATCGTAATGGCTGCAAACGTGTCGAAATCGCGTTCTTGGATGGCTTTCGTGATGTCGCGCATCCGACTGGGAACGACGGAGAGGCGTTGGGGGAACAGGGCCGAAGTTTCGACGGTGCGTTGCATGCCGGCAGTGGAGGAGGTGCCCTTTTTGTCGTCGGAGACGACGCAGATGAGGGCGTGCATGTCAGGCCAGTGGGCCTCGGATGCAACTTGTTCGGCGAAGGAGTCGGATCCGTCAGCAGCGGAGCCTTCGCGCCATGCGACGAAGCCGCCAAAGAGGGAACGACAAGCCGAGCCGGAGCCCTGGCGTGCAATAAGAGATAGTTCTCTGGGGGATGCGGGAAGCTGGTAGAGCTTCGCGAGGGAATACGCAAGGGCAGCAAAACCAGACGCGGACGACGCAAGACCTGCTGCGGTAGGGAAGTTATTGTGCGAGCAAATGTGCACTTTCCAATGCGAGAACTCGATTGGGGATGAGAATCCCGACGAAACAGCGAAGATCGAAGACGAGCACACCTTTTCTGCGTTTGGATTTGCGTCTTCGAGTTCTTTCCGGAGACGTCTCATCTCGCTGATGCAGGTGGCGAGCCGACCGCCTGGTTTGATCTCATCGACCTTTCCGTTGAGCCAGAGGGCGTCCTCCGCAAAGGATGGGTCTGCACGCGATGTGGTGGTGGAGCGCAGGTGATCTTGGTTTAGGGTGACGGAGAGGGAGTCGTTGGTAGGCAAGATGAGCTTTGTGTCTCGCTTGCCCCAGTATCTATGGAGGATGAGAACGGGGGTTAACGACGATGGCATCGGACGGACTTTATGCAGGCGATGTTTACGGGCGCAGATGCGGTGGCCTGGAAGAAGGAAGACATGGTGATAGAAAGAGAAAGAGAGTGATGCGATGGGACCAGTTCGTTTTATGTCTGCCGGAAATCAGTAGATGGCGGGTGTGGCTGTGCTTATGAATATTCCCGATATAGTGACTATATCACGTGACATGCCAGTGCCATCTTCGTCCCCATTTTCGGGCGCTGAACTGGTTTACACTCGACGACGAGAAGAACGGCGGCGACGACGGTGACGACACGTTAAAAATCTGCAGGGACTCTTGTATTCTCCTCGACATCTGTATATCTTGCCAAAACCATCCGCTGTCTTTGTTCGCGAGGTCAAATCCTCATACACGACCCAGTCTGCTCCTTTTTCCCGTCCGTCATCCCGGTCAAATGCCATGTTCTATCCCCAACAGTCCCCTGCCGTCGCCCACAAACATCCAAACCACCACGACCAGTCCCCGTGGTCCCGTTCCCATCACCCCGTCCTAGGTCCTCCCTCCTCCCAGAGCATCGGCCCTCCGCCTACCTCTCCCGCTTTCCCCCTCTACAACAATGGATCCGTCAACCCGTTGCAACACCACCCTGCCCACCCGCACGCCCTTCCCCATCCCCCTATCGCTCACCACCAGCACCAGAACTCCCTTTCACACTACCCTTCCCCCCCAAACGGCCACATCCATTCGCAGCACATAGGTTCAGCGTCTCCGGGCAGTGCTGCCAGCCAGATTATCAGCCCGCACTGGCAACAGCAGTTACTCAAATGCGAGGTGCGTCCTCGCCCCTTGTCATGTACACGTAACCGATCTGATCGACGGTTTCATTCACCAAGATGATCAGGTCCTCTCGTTCCCCTCATCATCGTGCACGAGCAAGCGCTATGGCCTCTCGGACCGTCGCTAAATCAGCTATTCCCATCACTAATCCCAACCTCGTCAAACCTGTTCCCTCAACAGACCCCCCCTCCAAAGACTCCGACCCTCCAGCGACGTCTTCCACCCCTGCCCCAACCAGCGCCTCTGAAAGCTCCCCCAGTCTAGCGAGTTCCATTGTTAATCACCCCTCTTCAACCGTCGCTCCGATAGCCGAGGCACCGCGGCTAACCGCTAAGCCTCCGCAGAATACGTGGAATTCGTTAGACATGGGTGGCGTTAACATCAAGACCCTTCCTCCCACGTCTGGCTTGTTCACTTTCACCTTCCTCATCAACCTGTACCTCAACCACAATGCCTTGTCTTCCATTCCTCCAGAGATCGCCAAGCTCCGTCATTTGGAGCTCCTCGACTTATCGGGAAATAATTTAAGCGCAATCCCACCGGAGCTGGGAATGTTGACTCAATTGAAGGAGCTTTATCTCTTCGACAATCATCTGGTCACCCTACCCTCCGAACTCGGCAGTTTGCATCAACTACAAACGCTCGGTGTCGAAGGCAATCCTCTGGATGCTGCACTAAAGAACATCGTGCAAAAGGACGGTACCCCTGCTCTCATTTCCTTTCTCCGCGATTCATGTCCTGTGCCTTCCCCTCCACCTGAACGATCGTGGAAGCACGTTATCACCGCCGCCGAAAGGGAAGCGATGAGCAACGATCCTCATACAGAGGTGTTCAGCGTTCTTTGTTACAACATCCTTTGCGAGAAGTACGCCACCGAACGCCTTTACGGCTATACTCCTTCATGGGCATTGTCGTGGGATTATCGGAAGGAATTGATCCTGACCGAGGTGATGAACTACGATGCCGACTTTGTGTGCTTGCAGGAGGTGGACACTACTCAGTATGAGGAGTATTTCATCAAGCATCTTCAAGGACAGGACTACGAAGGCGTGTATTACCCCAAGTCGCGGTACAAGACTATGAGCGATGCAGATCGGAGACAGGTGGACGGTTGTGCGACCTTTTACAAGGCCAACAAGTGCGTCATTGGTTTCTGTTTGTCTTGAAGTCGTGTTTACATTTTCCTAGGTATCAACTGGTAGAGAAGCAGCTCATCGAGTTTAGCACCGTCGCTATGCAGCGCCCGGATTTCAAGAAAACGGACGACATGTTCAACCGTGTTCTTGGCAAGGATCACATTGCCGTCATCTGCTGTTTCGAGAACAAGGAAACGGGAACACGCATCGTCGTAGCCAATGCTCACATACATTGGGATCCAAACTTCCGGGACGTTAAGCTGGTTCAGGTAGCTCTCTTAGTTGATGAGATAGAGAAGACTGCGGCATACTTGTGCAAGCTGCCTCCAAGACCGCTGAACATCTCAGAGGACAAGTCTACGCCACAACAACGATCGTCACCCGTATACAGCGATGGGACGAAGATACCCTTGGTTATCTGTGGAGATTTTAACTCGGTCCCTGCCAGCGGCGTCTGCGAGTTCTTATCCAACGGGTCTGCGCCGCCTGATCATCCTGACTTCATGTCGCATCTTTATGGGAAATACACTACTGAAGGTCTACGGCACAAGTTTAACCTCAAGAGTGCCTATGCAGCGGTGGGGGATCCCCCTTTGACAAATTTCACGCCTAGCTTCCAAGGCGTGATTGACTACATCTGGTATGGTATGGGCAACCTATCCCTCAATGCCATTTTGGGTGGTGTCGATAAGAGTTATCTGGACAAGGCAGTTGGATTCCCAAACGCCCATTTTCCTTCAGAGTAAGCCATTGATCCGTTGATTCCCGATCGGTCGCTGTTGTGATTAACGCGTTGCCTTTTTCCAGCCATGTCTGTCTGGTGAGCGAGTTCCGGGTGAAGCCGCCTCGAGACAGCGTACCACGACCAACGCCCCTCTTTCCTTCGCCAAACGGTGCATACTAACAACATGGGGAGGAGTCATCGCGGCGCTCTTGTTTGACCGTGTTTTCATTCGTTTTCCCTCTCGCTACATATTCGTCCCGCTTTTTCACTTCATTTATCCCTGTTTCTGTTCTTGTAGTATATATTTCTTTCTCCCGGTACATGTTGGCGTTTTCGTGTGCATTCGGAGGTGGGGGGAGGATGGATTGTTACATATGCAAATACATACATGTGTGTGTTTTTGTTTTTGAAATCCAACATCATGTATTTCTTTCCGCTTTCGTCTTCGGACGTCGTTTCGATTCGTGTGCGAGTCCTCTTTTGCTTTTTCTCGTCCTTGATTGCTCTATTACTCGTTTCTTGTCTGACTCTTTTTTTTGATGACTTTTTTGCCCGTCCTGTTTCCCTGCGTTTGTTATATCATATCACATCTCGCTCTCTCTGTCGTGCTGAAGGATAGATACGTCTTGTAGCATGCGCATTACGATGTAGTCTGTATCATTTCTTTTCATTCGGACCGGTATTTCCGAGATCGTTTCGGACTGTCGCGGCGACTGTGGTCGGGCCGGGTGCATGTGGAGCGCGGGATAAATATCTCCAGGATTACGTTGACCCTTGTCTTGATGTCCTCGCAACCTCAGACAAGGTCCGGGATACCGTTCGGCGTGGCATTCGCTCTTGGCATCACGATACAGGGTCACCTCGAACGAGGATCCGGGCGGCGTAGATGGGCACTCGACGTAAGTTACTAAAGTTCATGCGGGAATTACTTATGTTGGTATTCAAGTTTTAGCACCTCGTCGGATGACAAATCGAGTCAGAGTGTCACGTTGCTGCTTAGAGTAACTGGCATAAAACGGGTCAACGTAGGCTAGGTACAAACGCAAGAACCGTCGAACGAGAAAATATGGTCACATTGCTCGAAAAATTCGACGTGTCAATCCCATCGCGGCCTCCATCCAGTGTGCCAGCTCTCTGGTACAGGAGCGGCACGTGCAGGTTCAGCAACATACGCGCACACGCTTGGTCATCGTTGGACATATCAGACTCCCACCCACCGTCTCTGGCCGCGGCATCGCAAGAGCTTTTCGCCCAATTGGATATCTTTTCAGTCCAAGCAACTTCCTGAGCAGAATCCCAGTCATCCACTTCACGCGTGGCACCTTCAACTGAATATACGCCAGAAGACGATGCCTGCCTTTCCTCTGAAGACACCGTCCTCGTTACTGTCTGACTCGTCTTCTTCACTGGTAGCACCTGATTTTGGTTCAGAAGGCAAAGGGTCTGGCCCCTGCAAGGTACCGTCAGATTGGGAAAGCCATGGGGAACCATCAAGCTCGTCCAATAAAAGTGCAAATCAATAATCAACTGGAGCCTTGCCATAGAAGATACTCAGACCAGGTCTTACGTTACTTACAGAAAAATAAGACAAAGCAGGTACCAAGATCGAATGCTTCGTGTTGCCACTCCCACGCGTATTCGAGTTGCATGATCGACAGGATTATATGTACAAGCGCATGCGTTGAAGGAGAAACGGATACATGTACTCACGGCTATGTTTCAACTCCTTCAACAAGATTTATGAGGAGGCAACTTTTCATAGTGCGCGTCAACAGCGCCCGACTTTTGTGATTTCGGAAAGTCGTCACGGATGGATGAATGGAAGTTCTGGCCACTTTGGAGAGAAGGGTTCTTGGGACAGGGTTGAAATGGCAGTGCGGCATTTTGATAAGCCACTTTCTTCTGTGATGGGAAGAACTCGACGCACATTTGACCCGGCTTTAGTACAGCAATGCTCACTAGCACTAGACAGTTACATGCATCTTTAAGATTGTTACTAGTTTAAAGGCATCACAATAGCAATACTAATTACAAGTATATCAAATATCCGAAGTGGTGGGCATACAACGATCAGAAACATATAATCCATAATCAGCATAACCATAAGTTTTTTTTCTTTTTCTTTTTCTTTTTAAATTTTAGAATTTTAGTTTTTCTTGCATGCAATCAAATCCACCCATGTCAACCACTGTTGCGGACCTAACACAGTAGGCACCCCGAGCATAGCCGTCGCCAGGAACAACAACAAGATCGTTACCACCAGGCCAATCGTATCGGCCAGCAACCCGAGCAGCTGCAACCACATATTGTCCAACGCAGTCACGATCCGGAGACGCAGGTCACGCATCGCGATCGTACCCTCGGAGGGAGTCGGTTCTATCAGGAAAGAGACAGCGAGTGAGCCTCATCGCATAAAATGCACCTTTAGACATACCAAAGAGTTTAAGGACGTCCTCTGATTCTGTAAGAACTCGGATCGCCAACGGGGACACGTACCCTGGATCAGCCGTATTGAACTTGGCGCGCCGACACGGATCGATGGGCTGGCAAGGAACAGTGGCACATAAGCACGAAAGGCTACACAGAGAAGAGAGAACCCACCGCGCACCCCTGGAGCGCCCATTTGGATTTGACGCGTCCCAGGTCCAGTCGACCGGACCGCTCGAGTGGGAAGTCAGCCACGAGCGCGCTATGGCGCATCACAAACTCCGTTTCGTCGCAGCCGGGTTTCCAGCCAACGTAGAGGTGCACGCGGACGTGTCTGCAGGGAGCATAAGGGTGTGGTGAGTGGGTGAGCGGGATTCGGACGGTACCTCGGGGGCGGGTTCCGCGGCAGCTTCTTGACATTTTTCCACATCACGTTCAGGTGTTCCTGAGGCGTCCTACGGAACAAGGTGGTAATCCCGTCGAAAGGCATTGTTCAATCGTCAGTCAGGAGTACGTCGCGGATTCTGGATTCGGATGCTAGTAGCTCTGTGGTGTTCGATTTTGAGTGTCTTGAAGTGGGCGACTCAGAGTACCTTGACGCGCCAGAGGTGGCCAAGGGCTTTTCGAACGCACCCTGAGGCCTGGGGGCACCTTAAGGACCATGTTCAAAAGCATTACGAGAGCGTCGCGTTGTGTTGTGTTAGGCTGAAATTCGATAAACAAGGTGTTCATGGCGACCACCAAGCTTCGACTATGACTTGTCTTGTACTTGGGTCCTGTGCCATTCGTTCTGGACATTCTCATTGACGACGTTGTACTTCAAGTTGCTTAGTAAGTACTAGACGAGTAACACTTTTAGCCTTATCAACAAGCAACCGAAAATTTGGACACGCACTCCTACTAGCGCGCCGCAAACATGTCAGTGGCAGAATCATCACGTCCCCGGATCGCCAAAATATATATCTCCGAAGTAGTCAGAACTTTCATCCATCCATCCGGTGAAGGTTCAAGTGATTCTGGAATCTCGGATGAACCATCTTCTCCAGAGTACGATCCTAACACAGAGCACACAAAGCAGCGGTAAAACTCACGACCAAAATCGCGCAAGAAGTCGGGTTCGTCGATAACATCGAATCAGAACGGAATGTGCGCGCTGCTGATCTGCACAATGGACAATGCCTTCTTACGAATCTTGTTGATCGGAGGCGGTTGGTACGTGCCACGTCAAGGTGGCTGGTGCCATGGAGGTGTATATTTTTCCATTTGTGTTGAAATATGAATATATTGACAATCTTTAGATCAGGCAGCCCAGATACGCATGGGGGTGGCAATACGGAGCATTCAATCTCGATACCTGGTACAACTCTTTTTTCGGTAAGTAACGTAAGATTTGGTCTAAAAAACTACCATTAACATGTTTTTTGCAGAGTTTTACGCGCCCACATTTCAAATATCATCCACTGTTTCCAGGGTTGAACGGACCCATCTATCGCTTCGACGATCCTGAAGACACTAGAGAGCATTCCACACACTACTACCCCTTTGATATGCTCGGTCCGCTGATCAGTCACGTCAAGCCCCGATATGTCGTCAGCGCTGCACGAAAGCTAGTCCAGATTTATTCTATCCACCAGCTCCATGACCTGCAGTTGCTTCTTCAACGATAATCGTCCGACAGAAAGAAACATGAGGCTAATGAGGGGCTCCAGTTGACCGTTGATTTGCACCTTTATTGGACGAGCTTGGTAGTTCCCGATTGCTTTTCCTAATTTGATGGTGTTCATGGGCAGATAATCCAGACCTTCGCGTTCAGAACCAAAATCAGGTGCTACCAGTGAAGAAGACGAGTCGGACAGTGATGAGGGCGGCGACGACATGATAGCGTCTTCAGCACCTACAGAGGAAAGGCAGGGATCGGTTTCTGGCGTAGATTCACCCGAAGATACCACACGTGAATCGGATGACTGGGATCTTGTTCAGGAGGTTGCTTGGACTGAAAAGATATCATCGCTGCCGGAGACGATGGGTGTGATTTTGACGTGCTCAATGACGACCAAGTAGGCGCACATGCCGCAGAATTTACGCGTGCTGCGCCTGCAACGGACAGCTGGCACGAACGGGTACCCACCTTTTAGACGTCAAATTTTTCCAGCAATGACTGGGCAGTTTAAGGAGACTGGTCGCTTTGACCCGGGCTCTCGTTCCCGATCACAAACCTGTTTGACACTGACAGTCTACATGGTTTTGCTATCAAAACGATTATTAGACCCCAAGTTTACACTGCCGTGATCTACCCAATCGTGATTTTCCTTCGCTGAATAATGCAGCTTCGCATCACATTATATTACATGTAATTTTATGATCTACCTTTGGTACTCCCAAGAACTTTGGGGGAATTTGTCTTTGACCACCTTCCACATTTCCTTGAATTCCTGCAGATACCCGCCCCGTTCTTCTCCGAGTATAGGAGGGCATGGCGGGTAAGACAGCGATTTGAGATAAGGTAAATATTTGTGCAAGAAATCAATCACTTGACGCGGGTCGCTGATCAGAGAATCATTAAACATGACTTGGTCAATGAATTTATTGCAGATGTCGGCACTGGCATCCATCGGGACGATCCTGGCATCAATAGGCATCACGAGGCTATGGAGTCGTGAGCATGCACTAATGAGCACCAGCAGCCCGTGCAAAGTGGGGTACTTGGCCAAAGCCCAAGGATATCGTCCAGACCTGCAATGGGGATGTAGGTTCTCCATCAATGGCCAATGACGAACCAGATTTTCCAGTTCAGCGTCACCAAGAGAAACTTGGTTGTCCAACCAAATCACGAGTCGACGAAGGCGAGAAAAGGACGTGAGAGGGGACAGCGTTTCAGGAGTGATACAATAATGCGCGGGGTTATCTTCCAGAACCCTGGCTTCTTCTTCCGTCATGTCACAGAAGTATTCGACGTCAGGCATACTTGTGAACTCGAAGGACTCGAGCGATTCCGCACGTTGCGGCGTGACGAACCCGTGAAAACAAGAGAACATAGATGGAGAACCGGGCAGGCGAATTTGCCGGCCAGCTTCGATCGTAACAATACGAAAGAACTGTTGATGTGGACGTAGGAGACTAGTGATGGAATCGAGATTCTGCGTGTTCAAGTGTAGTATCTCAACATTGGGAAATGGCGTATCCTCGGGCGCGATGTCGATTTTTGGGAGTGATGTGGAAAAAACTTGAAGTTTGGAGACAGGATAATATCCTTGGGGATCGTATGATTACATGGCAGATGAATTTGCAGGTTTTCAATCTTCCCGAGAAGACGGATTGACTGGTAAAGGGCATCCAAGTCATCAACGTTCATACCGGGTAGATTTCGAACACTCCATTTGAATGCCTTCAGATTTGGACAGAAGAGCGAAAGGACCTCGACTATTTCGATCGGCAGGCGTAAACAAGTTCTTGAGATGATATCCAAAGAAACAAGCGTGGAAGATAGCAATGGCATGATTCGATGAGGGGCGATATCTTTCATACACAATACAAGTACCCTCACATTGGGGAGGAGCGAACGACGCGGTTGAGTAATGCTGGCCAAGAGCAAGCATTTCAATACAGGAACAGAATCCAATACATCAATATCATCGAGCAGAGCTCCCTGACACGGATGGCGTGCCGATTGATGGTGGTCAATTCGGTAAGAGAGGGTGGCTTCTAGCCAGTACTAAATGTCAGTCAACAAGCCGGATAGACGATACGATGTACTTGCATGTTTAGTGAGACCCCGGACAAGAGATTTGAACGAATCCAGCGACCGCCAAAGACGATCAAGCGCAGGTCCTGAAGTTGCACGGCATGTTCGAGCAAGGGCATATAATGTGAGTCGCTCCTCTGCGGAAAGTTCGTGGATTGACTTTGGTGTTCTTTTCCGAGCTCTACAACCGGATATGGCGCGACATGGTCCAAGATTAATTCGAGCAACTCTGGTGCCAGCATTGGATTCTGCCATATTATTACTAGGTGTCACTGGTGTGCCCTGATCAACAAGAGTAAATAATGCACCTTGAAATACTGCGTGAGAATTTCGAGGTCAATAAGAGTTGCGTTCATCAAGATGAACCACGGACCCTGGACCTTGACTGGTATGCGGCACGTCTTTTTTGAGAGTATCACAGCTGAGCTTGCCACTGTAAGTTGTGCGCGCTCACGGGCTCCAGCACTTGCGAACAGAAAAGTCCTGGCGTGC
>JBBPMF010001073.1:0-12647 GCA_038090175.1 Austroboletus eburneus
GACCTTTTGTTATGCTCAACATGGTCAAGCGTAGCCTGTAGTGGTTCAAGGGCTTACTGTCACTATACAGCTGACAGGATGAGGGGGCCTGATGAGGGGGTTCCTTGACAGGGAGGCTAAAGCCAGCGTAAGACTAACATCAGGTCAAAGGAGAGGTCTGCTCAAGGGTCTTCCTTGGCAGAGGTTCTGGGGACCATTGAGGACTGAGGGATCAATGGATCTAAGGACATCACAGGACTAGCAACGGATCGAGGGTATGAAGGGAGTGTTCACTTGAGACAACTCAAATATAAAGAAGCAAAGAGTAGGGCTGAATGACCACTTTGGTCCTTTAGAGGGAAGAAGCTTGGTTGAGAGGAAATCTCCAAGACTTCAAAGCTGGGAACTCCAGCCTCAAAGCCCGGGGGTTTATATACTATTCTACTGTATGTACATGTTTGTGTAAATACCATAAAGGGACATCATACCATGATAAGGAGAAAATACATGATTGGCTAATAAGATGGCATGAGTTATAAAGAAGCGTGTCTGTGAGAGAAAGAAGTAAAGAAGCATGCATTATGTGAAACATGAGGAGTGATGTCATTATGACATCATAGATAAGATATAAGGGTCTAGCCCTTGGACATGTGACAAGTCATGTGACTTGTGGTCCAGACTGCTGATGTAAGCAGTCACGTGATAGGTTATGCTGGAAAATGTCTAAGTCCCAGTGGCCTTGTGCCGATAGGGGTTTTCCTTATATAAAAGGTTAGGAGTTCGACTCCTGCCATGAGCGAGTTTTAAATAGTGGAAAAGAGCGTTCGTAACACCACTCAACAGTAGGACAAGGACTGGGGGACCTGAGAGCAACTCCAAGATACTAGGTAAATTGCAGGAGGTCTAAGATAGCGAATACACCTGAGTACCGAGGGTTTATATACATGAGCCAAATGGTTAAGGGTAGGCAAAGGGAGAAGGTGAGTCAGTGATAGAAAGCGATGGACTTGCGGAGAAGCTGAGTCACTATGGAGTGGATGCGATGGCATCGGATAAGTATTGGTGATACAACTGTGGATAAGTCACACTAAATAAGTAAGCAGTAATGGAAAAGCAATGGTAAAAGAAAGGGACCCAAGCGGGGCTCAAATGGCAAGGGTCAAGGTCCTTTTGGTGTACATGGTAAGTAAACATAGGGAAAAGAAAGGAGGGGCCCAACAAATCATAACATTACCCCCGTTGCATGGGTGAGACTGCGACGAAACCTTAGTAGTCACCTCAACAAGACCTGGTCTCATTGTCGTCAGCTTCGGTGCTGACAAAGAACTCATAGTCATCTGCTGCCAGCAGAGAAGGAGGGGGAGTGGGGACCTGATAGTAGATGTGGGATTCGTCCTCCTTCTAGACATAGCTAGGTACAAGTATTTATAGTCCAGGCATTCCCAGGACTGTATACATATGTCAAACATATGTCAAAACATATATAAAACATCTATAGTGAAAGAATAAAGTTGCTAAGGTAAGTCTGGAGCGCGGGAAACAGAAGTCCGGAAGTCCGGTGTGTGGGAAAGAAGTCCGGAGGTAAGTCTGGAGCATGGGAACAGAAGTCTGGAAGACCGGTGCATGGCAAAGAAGTCCGAAATAATGAAATATATACCTAGAGCTGCTCAAAGCTCTACACTGTTACCCCCATCAATACCTCTCTGGATGTCACAATCCAACAACCCTACCCCAAATGGAGTCAAATCAATCCTCAGCCTTGAAATGGCACCTCAAGGTGGGAGAAAGAAAGCAACCTCAGAGTCAATGTTCACAGGGAGTACAACCCCAGACATAGCCAAGTGCATTCCCTCCATGTCACAACAGAAGAACCTAATGGAGAAAGAAACAGCATGGGCTACACTGGTTAAACTGGGCCTTCACATCCCAGAAAGAGAGAAACCCATGATGAAGTGGTACCACAATGTGATGGCAGAAATGATATACACCTTATCTGGCTCATCCTCAATCCTACCGGTGGCCTCAGCAGAGATGTTATATGCAATGGCAAACATACTGCACACTGAGTTCATCACAGGGGAGGCAAACCTCCAGAAGTGTGGGAGGACAGGCTCAAAAACCTTGACACCAAGCTGGCAGTGCAAAATGATGCAATTGAGAAGTGCATGAAGCTGACAGCTATGCTCTGCGACAAGCTCAACAAAGCCACCAACCACTTTCCCCCCATGACACAAACTTCACATCACTGCCCAGGAGGCGACAAAGCCCAGACCTATGCCAGAGCAATGCAGCAGGGAACCATGGCCCACCACACCAACACCCTAGCCCACAGTGAGGTGGCCACTCGCCAAATTGTGATCAACTCCACCAACGAGACTCTAAAAGATCTCACATCCAAGGAGCTTGTTGCCAAGGCTACCCAAGCCCTGGAAATCACACAGGGAACAGGAGTATTGGTCCCAGAGAACATAAAGTTTGTCAGCACGCAAGTCCTATGCAATGGAGCGATCTGATTGGAGATGGCCACACAGGAAGGACCAGAGTGGCTTCGCAAAAGGGAAAACAAAGAGGTGTTCTTACAAGGATTTGATGCACAGGCGAGCATCATCAAAAAAGCATACAAAGTAATAGTGGAGTTTGTTCCAGTATCTCTCAACCCCTCTGTGGTCACCACCCTCCAAACAATAGAGGAAAACTCAAGGCTGGGACATGAATCCATCTGAGCAGCATCCTGGATCAAATCAGTCGAACAACGAGCCCCCTGCCAGAGAGTCACTCACCTCATGATGTCTCTAGCCAGCCCCCAGGAAGCCAACACAGCCATCAAATGGGGTCTAATCATTGAAGGCAAGCATGTGGAGGTGAGAAAACAAATCCCAGAGCCTTGGCACTGCTACAAATGCCAATCCCTCAAGATGACACACATGTCAGCGAAGTGCAAGGTGGCAACAGACATGTGCAGAACATGCAGGAAAAATCATCACACCACAGAATGCCAGATAGTGAGGGACAACAAGGAAAAGATGTACTGCATCAACTGCAAATGCACAGGACATGCAACCTGGAGCAGAGACTGTGAGGTGTTCGAAGAAGTGAGGACAGCCATGCACGCCAGATCAAAGACTGCACACCTTGAACTATACCTAGTCCACAATGACCCCAGCACATGGAACATGGGGTGGAGCAGCAAGAAAGAAAGAAGAATGGACAACCTACTCCCTCCAGCCTCACAGAATGAGGATAAACAATCAGAATGGATGGTGGTGCAAAGAACCAGCTGAGGACATACATCACAGCCTCAAGCCCAAAAGACACAGACCCAAAACAGGGAGAAGTCGCGGCCCACAACAAGGCAATCAACACTAGATGAGTACCATTTGCACATGACCTCGTACATGGATGATCAGAAGATAGAACAGATCACATTACCTGAAACAGCCCGTAACCAAAGCCCTGACTTGGGTGATGAACTATATGAAAGCCATCCCCCTGGTTCCTTTCAATGAACAGTAATCAACCACCCTTTCCCACAAAAAGAATATGCATCTGGCAACAAAATCTAAACAAATCTAGCACCGCACAATAGCATCTCCTCAGCAAACTCGACCCTGCATTATATGAAATCACTGCCATACAAGAGCCATACATCAACATAGCCAACCTCATCCCTCGAACCACCATTGGAATGTCATCTACCCCCCCAGCCATCACAACAACGACCCTGAGAAGCACATGCAGTTGCTAATTCTCATCAACAAAAAGCTATCAATGGACCACTGGTATGTCATCCCAATAGACAGCCTGCACATCACAGCCATAAAGCTATTTGGCACCTTCAGCAACTGCCGAATTTACAATATCTACAACAACACTCTTCCACTTATAAACAACCACCTCACAGAAGAAGACCAACAACCCAATGTTGAGCACATGGCAGGAATCATACTGCTGAGAGACTTCAACAGACACCATGCACTATGGGAGGACCTGCACAACAAACACTTACTGGACACAGCAAACCTATGGGTGGCACAACCCCTGATTGACATCATCGCATTCTACTCCCTCCAGCAGGTACTGCCCAAACACATTCCCACCCTGGAATCACTGTCTATCAAAAACCACACCCAGCTGAACAACATCTTTTGCATATCTGAACTTGTTGATCTAGTAACAAAATGCACAACTGTGCCTGAAAGGAGACCAGCAGGGACAGACCACTTCCTGGTGATGATTGAAATTGATATCTCGCCCAAGCTGATAAAACCCATAACCAGAAGAAACTACAAAAAGACGAAGTGGAAAGAATTCAAGGAGACCCTACAGGCTAACCTAGCAGAACTACAACCACTGGATGTCATAACAGACCAGGACACCTATGACACCCATCTTGCAGCCCTAAGCGACACAATACAAAAGATGATCATGCAAAAAGTACCACTTCTATGGCTAAGTCCTTTCATCAAATGATGGTGGATGGAAGAACTCACCAAGGAAAGAGAACAACTAGGAAAACTGCACAGCAGATCATATAGGAAAAGGCAACAATGCACATACCCAATCCACAAAGAAGCCCGAATGGCCAGCAACAAGTTTGCCCAAAGCATCCAGCATGCCAAAGAAGAGCACTGGGCCAACTATCTGGAGGAGGTAAATGGCAGAAATGTTTGGGACTGTTACACTCGACGTGGTCAAGCATAGGCCTGCAGTGGTTCGAGGGCTTACTGTCGCTATACAGCTGACAGGACGAAGGGTCTGATGAGGGGGTTCCTTGACAGAGAGGCTAGGGCCGACATAAGACTAACGTCAGGTCGAAGGAGGGTCTGCTCAAGGGTCTTCCTTGGCAGAGATTCTGGGGACCATTGAGGACCAAGGGATCAACGGGTCTAAGGATGTCGCAGGGCTAGCAACGGATCAAGGATTTGAAGGAAGCATCCACTCAACAGTAGGACGAGGACTGGGAGACCTGAGAGCAACTCCAAGATACTAGGTAAATTGCAGGAGGTCTAAGATAAGGAATACACCTGAGTATTGAGGGTTTATATACACAAGCCAAAGAGTTAAGGGTAGGCAAAGGGAGAAGGTGAGTCAGCAATTGAAAGTGATGGAATTGCGAAGAAGCTGAGTCACTATGGAGTGGATGGGATGGCATCGGATAAGTATTGGTGATACAACTGTGGATGAGTCACACTAAATAAGTAAGCGGTAATGGGAAAGCAATGGTAAAAGAAAGGGACCCAAGCGGGGCTCAAATGGCAAGGGTCAAGGTCCTTTGGTATACATGGTAAGTAATCATAGGAAAAGAAAAGAGGGGCCCAATGAATTGTAACATTACCCCCGTTGTATGGGTGAGACTGCGACGAAACCTTAGTAGTCACCCCAACAAGACCCAGTCTCATTGTCATCAGCTTCGGTGCTGACAAAGAACTCATAGTCATCCGCTGCCAGCAGAGAAGAAGGGGGAGTGGGGACTTGATGAGGGATCCGAACATTGGGGCATTGTCCAGATGGGATTGGACGACCGTGGTGCAAAGAGGAGGAGCGTGAGGACTGGGGGAACTGGTGTGTAGACGAGTCTGATGAGGAGGATACAAACATGCAAGGAGTATGCAGGCGCATGGGACAGGCATGCTGGGGATGTCCTGGGGATTGCCTGTGGCAGATGGGACATTGATAGAAGGGGCAGAGGGAATGGTGATGTCCAAGGTGACGGCATTGGTAACATGCCTCGTGATAGCAAGGGTGGTTGGAGGGAAGGGACCATACTCCTTGGTTACCAGCCCAGTAGTCATCAGCATGATCTAGGGCAGTGACTTCTTGGGCAGAGAGTGGTTTGGAGGATGCAGATGGGGTGAAGACATGGTCATTGCCAGTAGCGGTAAGATTCTGGAGATATTGATCAATATTGATAACGAAGTCTGTCATGTCCAACTGGTGCATTAGTTGGACGAGGTTGTGCTCCAAGGTCTGATAGAGGTGACAGATATGGAGGTTAGCCAATGCTTGGGTGGCAAAGGCAGTGGGGGTGGCAGCGGAGATGGTGATATGGGTGTTTGTCAGGAAGAGATGGTACATGAGGGCAAAGGGGGAATGGGGTTCCATGTGGGCATCAAGCACCATGGCGAGACTGAAGTCTCGGAGTTCGGTGGTGATGACGGTGGTGAGGTCATCATCAAGAGGTGTGGGGTGGTTAGGTAGGGTAGTGGGTGGGATGGACAATGGGAGGCATGTAGGATGGTTGGAGATTCGCTGGGTAAGGGGAACAGGTATAGTAGTGGGGATGAGGGATTCAGGGTGGGTCCAGCTGAAGCTGGGTCATGCAGAGGGAATGCCTTCTGCATTATTGTGAAGGCATTGGATTAAAGAAGGGGGAGGCATGGGGATGGGTGCGTTGTTGAGCTCAAGAGGGTTGTTGGTGGGGGTAGTGGTAGACCAACCAGCTTCGGTGACATTGGAGAGAACATTGCTGGAAGCAGGAGAGGGTGCAGAGAGGGTGATGGACATGATTGTGAGAGGTTTCGAGTTGTGGGTGATAGAGGAAATCAAGTGATGACATTTATGGTCATTGAGGAGGGGGCTGGAGTTCTGTAGGTTCCATTTGGGTTCCCAGGAATCTTCCTCAGTGATGTATCCCTTCCATCGGGTCAGAAAGGAACAGGAGGATGGAGGTCCACAATGGCAGATGATTTTCTCGATTTCATATTCTTCATGCCCATCGATAAGGTCAGGTGGTGGGGAGGGGTAGTTTGGCCCATGTACAGGATTTTCATGATAGGAACAGGAGGGACATGTGGAACACTGGGTGGATTTTCCATGATTGTGGGAGGTGCAGCTCATAGGTGATGGAAGATAGCACCTTGACAATGGTAAAGGGTCCTTCGCATTTTGGGGTGAACTTCGGGTTGACCATGGAACATTTGAGATTCCTGGCTTTGAGCCAGACTTTGGTTCCCTTGGTGAAAGAAGTGAAGGAGCAGTGATTTCGGGATGCCATGACTTGGCAAGTGAGTTCATGGGCAGCAAGGGCCTCATTGTGAGTGGCAACAAGGGATTTGAGGCAGTCCCCAATGGCGGAGATATTGGAGTTGGTAATAACTGAGGGGAGGGCACAGGGTTCATATTCCATCATGAGATAGAATGGGGTCTATCTGGTGACAGAGTGGGGGTGGTGATTGTGAGCAAACTCAGCATGGGGGATGAGTTCGGACCATGTGGTGGGATTGCTTCCACAGAAGATGTGGAGATAGGTCTTGACTTCCTGGTTGACCCTTCAGTTTCCCCATCAGTCTGGGAATGGTATGTGGTGGAGAGTGTGAGGGAATAATTAAGAGCTTGTCCCAATACTTTGGCAAAGGTGAAGGCAAACTGAGGGCTGTGATTGGAGATGATTTTGTCATAAAGACCAAATCAGAGGAAGACTTTGTGGAAAAAGAGGGCAGTGACCCCTTCGGCAGTGATGGTTTTCTTAGTTGGGCATAAAATCACCCCCTTAGTAAGGCCATGGTTGACCATGACCAAAAGAGTATTGAAGCCTGAGAACTTGGGGAGGTCAGTGATCAGATCACATGAGATCTGCTGGAAGGGGCGGATGCAAGTGGAGCATATGGGGGTGAGTGGAGGGACAGTGGGGTGGGTATTGGCCTTGTGTTGCTGGCACAAGGCATAACCTTCAATGTACTTGCATACATATTGAGTGAGGCCTGGCCACCAGAATTCGGTGGCAACGAGCTGGCAAGTTTTGAGATAGCCAGGGTGACCAGCAGTTTTGTGGTCATGACAGCACTGGAGGATAGAGCACTGGAGGGAGTCATCAGAGGGAATGTAGACACATCCTTGGAAAGTGAGGATGCCATCATTGTACTGCCAATCGCAGAAGTGGGATCAAAAGGTGGGGGGAATGGTTCCATCAAGGAATTGAAGGGCCTTGAGGACAAAGGGATCCATCTTGGAGTGAAACAAGATATGCTCCTGGAGCATGGCGTCAATGACATTGACAAAGAGGGATGGGGGAAGAAGGGTGACATCTTCATTATCAGCCTCATCAGAGGGAATGAAGTCAGGGTGGTGGGAGAGGGCATCGGGACCGGCAAGGAGTTTGCTGGGGATATGAATCATGGTCAGATTGAAATCTGCGAGGTCGAGGAGCCAACAGGCTTGTCAGCAGTTGAGGTTCTGTGCTGACTGGAAGTAGATCAGGTTCTTGTGGTCCGTAAAGACTTGAACTGGGTGGGAGCTGCCATGGAGATAATGGTGCCAGGATTTCAGGGCTTGCATGATAGCGAGGAGTTTCCGATCATAGATGTTGTAGTTTTGTTCTGCTGATGAGAATGACTGGGAGAGATAGGAACAAGGATGCCAATTCCTGTTGGTATCAGTCTGAAGGAGGATAGCGCCAGAGGCAAACTTGGAGGCGTCCATTGCAATAGCAAACAGAGCAGAGAGGTTGGGGAGTTGGAGAACTGGGTGGGCAAGAAAGAGTTCTTTGAGATGATCAAAGGACTTCTGACATTCAGGGGACCAGGCCCAGGGAGTAGTTCTCTTGGTGAGATCAATGAGGGGGCTGGTGATGGAGGAGTAATCTGGGATAAAGTAACAATAGAAGTTGGCAAAGCCGAGGAAGGAGTGGACATTGCAAAGCTTCTCTGGGGTGGGCCAGGATGCAATCCCATCAAGTTTGATGGGGTCCATGGTGAGTTGACCAGGTTTGATGATCATTCCTAGATATTCAACTTCCTTGGAAGTAAAGTTGCATTTTTTGAGTTTGAGGTGAAGGTTGAGTTCTTTCATTCGCTGGAGGACATGCTTGGTTCATTCAGCGTGAGTTTTCCCATCAGGGGAGAAGATGAAAAAATTGTCCATGTAGATGATGAGCCATCCTTCGGCAATCATATCGCGGAAGGAGTCGTTCATGAACCTTTGGAAGGTGGTGGGGGAGTTGGTGAGACCAAAGAACATTACAGTTGGTTCAAAGAGTCCTTTATGGGTAATAAAGGTGGCTTTCCATTGATGTCTGTCTTTGATTCGAACGTTGTTGTAGCTGTTACGAATACTCCTTTCACTATTTAAAAACTCGCTTATGGCAGGAGTTAAACTCCTGACCTCCTATATAAGGAAAACCCCTATCAGCACAAGGCCACTGGAACTTAGACATTTTCCAGCATAACTTATCATGTGACTGCTTACATCAGCAGTCTAGACCACAAGTTGTTACACTCAACATGGTGAAGCATAGACCTGCAGTGGTTCGAAGGCTTACGGTTGCTATACAGCTGACAGGACGAGGGGTCTGATGAGGGGGTTCCTTAACAGAGAGGCTAGGGCCGACATAAGACTAACATCAGGTCGAAGGTGGGGGGTCTGCTCAAGGGTCTTCCTTGACAGAGGTTCTGGGGACCATTGAGGACCAAGGGATCAACAGATCTAGGAACATCGCAGGGCTAGTGATGGATCAAGGGTTCGAAGGGAGCGTCCACTCAACGGTAGGATGAGGACTGGGGGACCTGAGAGCAACACCAAGATACTAGGTAAATTGCAGAAGGTCTAAGATAAGGAATACACCTGAGTATCAAGGGTTTATATACACAAGTCAAAGAGTTAAGGGTAGGCAAAGGGAGAAGGTAAGTCAGTGATAGAAAGCGATGGACTTGCGAAGAAGCTGAGTCACTATGGAGTGGATGCGATGGCATTGGACAAGTATTGGTGATACAACTGCGGATGAGTCACACTAAATAAGTAAGCAGTAATGGGAAAGCAATGGTAAAAGAAAGGGACCCAAGCGGGGCTCAAATGGTGAGGGTCAAGGTCCTTTTGGTGTACATGGTAAGTAAATATAGGGAAAAGAAAGGAGGGGCCCAACAAATCATAACATTACCCCCGTTGTATGGGTGAGACTGCGATGAAACCTTAGTAGTCACCTCAATGAGACCCAGTCTCATTGTCGTCAGCTTCGGCGCTAACAAAGAACTCATAGTCATCTGCTGCCGGCAGAGAGGGGGGAGGAGTGGGGACCTGACAAGGGATCTGGACATTGGAATGTTATCCAGATGGGATGGGACGGCCACGGCACAAGGAGGAGGGGCGCAAAGAGTGGGGGGACTGATGTATAGACGAGTCTGAAGAGGAGGATACGAATGCATGGGGGGTACATGGACGCATGGGGCATGATCACTGGGGATGGCCCAGGGGTTGTCTGTGACAAATAGGACACTGGTAGAATGGGGAATGGGGGCAACAGTGTCCAAGATGTTGGCATTGATAGCAAGTATCATGATAATGCGGGTGATTGGGGGGTAGAGACCAGACTCCTTGATTTCCAGCCCAGTAGTTGTCAACACGATCAAGGATGGTGACCTCCTGGGTGGTGAGGGGTTTGGAGGATGCGGAGGGGGTGGAGATGTGGTCATTGCCTATAGTGGCAAGTTCTTGGAGATATCGATCAATGTTGATAATGAAATCAGTCATGTCCAGCTGGTGCATTAGCTGAATGAGGTCGTGCTCCAGGGTCTGGTGGAGCTGACAGATATGAAGGTTGGCCAATGCTTGGGCAGCAGAGGCAGTGGGGGTGGCAGTGGAGACGGTGATATGGGAGTTCATCAGGAAAAGATGATACATGAGAGTGAAGAGGGAGTGGGGTTCCATGTGCACATCAAGTGCTATGGTGAGACTGGAGTCTCGGAGTTCAGTGGTGATGGCGGCAGCAAGGTCATCATCAAGGAGTGTGGGGTGATTAGGTAGAGCAGTGGAGGGTATGGACAATGGGAGGTGAGTGGGATGGTTGGAGATCCATTGGGCAAGGGGAATTGGTATAGTAGAGGAAACAAGGGGTTCAGGGTGGGTCCAGCTAAAGCTGGGCCATGCAGAGGGGATGCCTTCTGCATCGTGGCGAAGGTGTTGGATCAGAGAGGAAGGTGGGATGGGGATGGGTTCATTGGCGAGTTTGAGGGGGTTGTTGGTGGGGGTGGTTGTAGACCAGCCAGCTTCTGTGACATCGGAGGGGACATTGCTGGGGGCAGGAGAGGATGTGGAGAGGGTAATTGAAACAACTCCTAATGCCCTGCAGTAGTGAGGTGTGTAATGGTCCTTTGACCCTTGGTATAAAGGATATGATCCCTTTGGATCTTTATAAGCAATGATAGGAGGAAATCTCCAAGACTTCAAAGCTGGGGACTCCAGCCTCGAAGCCCAGGGGTTTATATACTATTCTACTGTATGTACATGTTTGTGTAAATACCATAAAGGGACATCATACCATGATAAGGAGAAAATACATGATTGGCTAATAAGATGGCATGAGTCATAAAGAAGCGTGTCCGTGAGAGAAAGAAGTAAAGAAGCATGCATTATGTGAAACATGAGGAGTGATGTCATTATGACATCATAGATAAGAGATAAGGGTCTAGCCCTTGGACATGTGACAAGTCACATGACTTGTGGTCCAGACTGCTGATGTAAGCAGTCACATGATAGGTTATGCTGGAAAATGTCTAAGTCCCAGTGGCCTTGTGCTGATAGGGGTTTTCCTTATATAGAAGGTTAGGAGTTCGACTCCTGCCATGAGTGAGTTTTAAATAGTGGAAAAGACCGTTCGTAACAGTAATGGACATGATTGTGAGGGGTGTGGTTTGGTTCGAGATGGAAGAAATCAAGTGACAATGTTTATAGTCATTGAGGAGGGAACTGGAGTTCCATAGATTCTGTTCAGGTTCCCAGGAGTCTTCTTTGGTGGTATATCCCTTCCATTGAATGAGGAAGGAATGGGAGGATGGAGGTCCATGATCTTGATTTCATATTCTTCATGTCCATCGATAAGGTCAGGTGATGGGGAGGGGTAGTTTGGCCCGTGAACAGGGTTTTCACGGTAGGGGGATAGGAGGGATGCATGGAACACTGGGTGGATTTTCCACAATCGTGGGAGGCAGAGCTTGTAGGTGATGGAAGATAGCACCTTAATGATGGTAAAAGGTCCTTTGCGTTTTGGGATGAATTTTGGATTGACAACAGAACATTTGAGATTCCTGGCTTTGAGCCAGACTTTGGTTCCCTTGGTGAAAGGAGTGAAGGAGCAGTGATTTTGGGATGCCATGACTTGGCGAGTGAGTTCATGGGCAGCAAGGGCCTCATTGCAAGCAGCAACAAGGGATTTGAGGCAGTCCTCAATGGCATGGATATTGGAGTCGGTGATGACTGAGGGGAGGGCACAGGGTTCATATCCCATCATGAGATAGAACAGGGTTTGTCCAGTGACAGAATGGGGGCGGTGATTATGAGTGAACTCAGTGTGGGGAATGAGTTTGGATCATGTGGTGGGGTTACTTCCACAGAAGATGCGGAGGTAGGTCTCGACTTCCTGGTTAACCCGTTTGGTTTCACCATCAGTCTGGGGGTGGTACATGGTGGAGAGTGCGAGGGAATAGTTGAGAGCTTGTCCCAACGCTTTGGTGAAGGCAGAGGTGAACTGAGGGCCTTGGTCAGAGATGATTCTGTCATAAAGACTGAATTGGAGGAAGACTTTGTGGAAAAAGAGGGCTGCAACCCCTTCAGTGGTGATGGTTTTCTTGGTTGGGCACAAAATTACCCCCTTAGTAATGCCATGGTCAACCATGACCAAGAGAGTATTGAAGCCCGAGGACTCAGGGAGGTCAGTAATCAGATCATATGAGATCTGCTGA
>JBBPMF010001074.1:0-12638 GCA_038090175.1 Austroboletus eburneus
ACATGTTTGTGTAAATACCATAAAGAGACATCGTACCATGATAAGAAGAAAATACATGATTGGTTGATAAGAATGCATGAGTCATAAGGAAGCGCGTCCGTGAGAGAAAGAAGTAAAGAAGCATGCCTCGTGTGATGTGCATGTTGGGCATGATGCATGATGTCGTCATGATATCATAGATAAGAGATAAGGGTCTAGCCCTTCGGCATGTGACAAGTCACGTGACTTGTGGTCTAGACTGCTGTTGTGAGCAGCCTTGTGATAAGTTACGTCTAAGTCCCAGTGGCCTTGTGCCTGATAGGGGTTTTCCTTATATAGGAGGTCAGGAGTTCGACTCCTGCCATGAGCGAGTTTTAAATAGTGAAAAGAGCGTTCGTAACAGATGGAATCTCTAATCAAGCAGGCCTTATAAGATATCAAACCACCATCTCCTTTCTTATTGGAAATCATTGAAGAACCCAGAAATTCCACCTACTCCCTGCTAGCAAGGAAAATGTCATCCTCGGGATGAACTGGCTTCAGACACAGAACCCAGAAATAGACTGGACCACCAGAAGGGTAACCATCAGAATGGAACGACTCATTCCTCACAGACTAAACCTTATTGAGAAAGATGAAAGAAGATATCTAATCAGGTACTTATGAAAAGATCCTGATTTAGAAACTCTTTATAACTACCAAATCTGTTACGACACTAAAGAAAAATATGTCATGAAAACTACCCTGTCCACAGAAATCGAAATGAATAAAGAAAAAGAAAAAAAAGTTCTACTGAAGCACTACCAACAGTTTAAAGATGTATTTGAAGAAAATCCTCCAAATGTACTTCCCCCATCATGATCCTATGACCACACAATACACTTGAAAGATGGATTCCTCCCACGATGAGCCAAATCCTACCCTCTCTCTCTGCCTGAAAGAAAGGCATGCAGAAAGTTTGTTGATGAAAACTTGGCAAACAGAAGGATAAAACCATCACAATCCCTCCAAGCAGCTCCTTTTTTCTTTGTGGATAAAAAGGATGGGAAGCTAAGACCTTGCCAAGATTATCGATATCTCAATAAGCATACAATAAAAAATGCCTATCCCTTGCCAAACATCCAGACCATCACCAAACAAATTGGAGAATCATCTATTTTTACCAAATTAGACATCCAATGGGGATATCACAACATCCAGATAGTCCCCGAAGATTGATGGAAAGCAGCATTTATCACCCCATTCAGACTGTTTGAACTAACAGTCATGTTCTTTGGGCTGTGTAACTCCCCAGCTACCTTCCAGGCATTCATGAATGACGTCTTTTCTGATTACATTGCTGAAGGATGGCTCATCATCTATATGGATGATCTTGCTATTCACTTCTCTGAGCCAAAAATACATGAGGAAAGAACAATGAAAGTATTGGAACAGTTGAGGACTTTGGAGTTGAGATGCAAACTCCAGAAATGCACTTTTGACCAAGATTTCATGGACTACTTAGGAATCACCATTCAACCTGGTCTTATTGCTATGGATAAAGGGAAATTAAAGGCAATTGAAGAATGGTCACCCCCAACCTCCGTGAAAGCTATTCGATCCTTCCTGGGATTCTGCAACTTCTACCAAAGGTTTATTCCCAACTTTGCCCAGAAAGTAAACCCTCTAAATCTCCTCACCCACAAAATGACCAACTGGAACTGGGGAGAGTCCCAACAACAAGCTTTCAATGAAATGAAACACATCTTCTCTTCTGCCCCAGTCTTAGCCCAATCCAATCCCAATAAACTCTTTCATGTTATGACAGACACATCCCTCTTAGCAACTGGAGGAGTCCTCATGCAGAAAGATGCAAATGGGGTATTACACTCCTGTGCCTATCAATCTGCCACCCTTATCTCCACTTTACAATATCTATGACTGGGAGCTACTGGCCATAATACATGCCCTGGAAGATTGGCGATACCATCTATTAGGAGCATGATACCCTGTAAACATCCTCACTGATCACAAAATCTTACATACTTTTGCACCCCCCAAAGGCTATTCCAACGTCATGCCAGATGGCAAATGTTCCTCCAAGATTTTGATCTGTCTTTTACCCATCTACCTGGAACACAGATGGGCCTGGCCGATGCTCTATCCCACAAGGATGAGATAGATACCACCCATGATAATGCTGATGTCATCCTACTACCAGACAAACTGTTCATCTCTTCCTTGGACCTGGCATTAACCAAGAAAATCCACTCATCCACAATCAAAGACCCCTTCATGTTACAAGCATTAGAAGCTATGTATTGAAGCACATCTCCTCTCACACAATCTACCTTAACCGATTGGTCCTTTGACAAAGGACAACTCTACTTTAAAAATAGGCTGTACATTCTGGAAGAAGCTCAACAATCCCTCATCAAGGAACTACACTCCTCACCAGCCATTAGGTATATGGGACATTTTTGAACTCTTGCTAACCTAGAAAAAGAATACTGGTGGCCAGGAATGACCTCATTTGTACAACATTACATTGCCAGATGCCCAACTTGTCAGGCCTCAAAGGTTAACACCCACCCCACTCACCCCCCTCTACTCCCTCTTTTCTCAAAGGCAACCCTCCTTTTCCAACAAATATTAGTTGATCTCATCTCCGGACTACCCCTCTTCTAGGGATTTGACAGTGTTATGGTTGTGGTCGACCATGGTCTTATAAAGGGGGTAATTCTCTGCCCTTGTACTAAAATGATCAATGCTGCCAGAGTAGCACATCTCTTTTTGGACCACGTCTTCAAAAGGATCAGACTTCACAACAAAATCATATTGGACTGAGGCCCACAGTTTGCCTCTGTATTCACCAGAGAACTCGCCCACCTACTCCACTATGATGTAGCATTATCCTCCACATATTACCCTCAAACTGATGGAGAAATGGAATGTGTAAACCAAGAACTGGAAACCCATCTTCATATATTCTGTGCCGACTTCCCTGAGAAATGGATCAACTACCTACCCCTAGCGGAATTTCACCACAACTCAGCTGTACACTCAGTCACCAGGAAATCCCCTTTCGAACTATTATTAGGTTACTTCCCCCAAGCTTACCCACCTATTGGAAAAACCTTCATTCCCAATTTAGAATCCCATCTATTGGCATTAATAGAAGCCCGCTCTGAAGCACAGGCTGTACATGAGAGAGCAAGGTTATTCATGGAGCGACAGAAAAATACCAAATTCACCCCCTGGAAAGTAGGGGACAAGGTCTGGTTAGAAAACAACAACCTAAAGATGAACTACCCCTTCCAAAAACTCACCCCAAGAGAGAAGGACCTTTTGAGATTGAACAAGTATTATCCCCAGTATCCTATCGACTCCGCTTATCCCCAACATGGAAAATCCACGACATGTTTCATATGGCTCTCCTCTCTCCATTTAAGGAAACCCAGGAACATGGGATTGGATATGTAAATCCTCCATTGGAGTTAATAGACAGAGAAGAGGAATGGGAAATTGACAAGATTGTCATCCATAGGGGAAGGAAGGGGTCCCGACAGTTCTGCATCAGATGGAAAGAATACAGATCGGGGGACGATACCTGGAAACCTGAAACCAATCTAACAAACTCTCAAGAGATGGTAAACACTTATAAAGGGTCAAGAGGCCTGGAAATCTAACAGAAATGTCCCATTACTCCTCTGCAAAAGAATACTCCATTGAATCCTCCCATGAATCCCCCAGACTATCCCCACCAGCCCCACCATCCCTCCAATCTGGAATCTTTATCCCCAAACTACCCCCAGTTAGGGGACACTGACTTCCCACTGTTTTCCGAAATATCCTCTTGGTATCTGTACTCAAATGCCACCCTTTTCTCTATCTTGGTCAATCACCCCCTCTACAATGAAGCACCCCTCTTCCCCCCCCTTATTTCAACCTTTCAATGAATCTCCCTGGCCATCAGGCTCAACTTTGACCAAGCTCGATCCAACCCTACCCCAGCCAACTCCATGGACTATGCCATCGAACATTCCCTCACTGAGGCAAGAATTCAGGTGGCCCAACTCTTGGCCAATGTGGGAGTCTTTTGACTCATTAACATCTTTCTCCGACTCGCAATGGCTTCCTATCTCCGACCTATCCTCCAAGCCCTTACCGAAACCCAAGGAAGAGATTACCTTGCTGACTCCCCCTGGGATGAATCTATTGTATCCCCTGCAGTTGCCCCCATCATTGAGCACTTTGATGGGGCCCTCCATGCCAGGAACCCCCCATCATGGGATCATGCAGACCAATCCTGGGAGGAATTGCCATGGCCAAGAGGAGAATTAGGGAAACAGCCCTACAAATGGCTGAAAACCTGGCCATAACCTCCCTCCCCCAAACCTCCCCAGTTCATTCCTTACCATCAGATAGGTCAAAGCCTGTTCAAGAGGCTCACGCAAGTCCAAGAGGTTGGGAGAAAGAAAGCTGATCTGAAAAGAAGTGCAACCTTAAAGGGAAAGAAAAGGCCAGAGAGAAAACCCTGAGCCCCGACTCCCTTCCCATCCCTGGACCATCCTGACGTCCTAAAAGAAATGGCCAACTCACCTGCTTTCAATGTGGAAGTACCTCTTATCTCCGACCCCATTGTCCCATCTACCAATGCCCCTTCTGTCATGTCTACAAACCTGGACACATCCAATGAGACTGCCCTGACAATAGATGTGCCACTTGTCATGGTAAAGGACATACCTCCTCTGAATGTGTCAGACTGGAGAACAACAATGACAGAGACTCCGCCAGAGGAGATTGGGTTTGAAAAGGCTCTTCAAGCTTACAAAGGAGGTAATGTTACAAGTCTGGTGGACTTATACAAATACCTTCCCGAGGGCCCACTATGGACAATGTTCCCCTCGGATTATACGTTAGATGATTCCGTAATGATCCCGGTTATCTCCGACAAGGATTTCCCTTTCTAGTCTTTTAACTTTCCTTATGGACCCCTCTCTCCTGATCTTACTCTTCTGAGATCTCATTCCCCAATCTCATCCTTGTGTCACATGGGCTGTCTATATTGTCTTACCATTGTTTCATTGTCTCTTCCCCTTTAGTTTACAGAGTTCTGCTCCCTTCCTATTGGCTACTTGGGGATATATAACTAGTTGCTACTTCCTTTGTACTCCCTAGCTAAATCTGCACAATTATATGCAGTATTTAGTCTCTCCTGTCTGAGTATTGAGCCTCAGCAGAGCAACCATTACCGGACCTCTATAGGACCTTGTCTTACCTCTTAAAGGAAACACTGAATTGAGGCTGAATGTTGCACACACATAACACCTGTGTTATCATAATGCTTGCTATCAATGCTGATGTCTTGAACACCATTGCCCCCATTGCCCACTCTACCAGTGTCCTATTTGTCACAGACAATTCACAGGCCATCCCCAATGGTCATGCCCCATGCACCCACATATCCCCCACATATTTGCATTCTCCTCTTCGGACTCATCTATGCACCAATCCCCTCACTCTTCGTGCTCCTCCTCCCTGCGCCATGGCCATCCCATCCCATCTGAATGACATCCCAATGTCCGGATCCCTTGTTGGGTCCCCACCTCTCCCCCCTCTCCACCAGCAGTGGATAACTATGAATTCTTTGTCAGTGCCAAAGCTGACAACAATGAGACTGGGTCTCATCGAGGTGACTACTAGGTTTCATCACAGTCTCACTCATACAACAGGGGTAATGTACGATTCATTGGGCCCCTCTTTTCTTTTCCTCACTGTACTTACTATGTATATCAAAGGACCTTGACCCTCACTGTTCAAATCCCACTTGGGTCCTTTCTTTTAACCATTGCTTTCTTATTACTGCTTACTTATTTAGTGTGACTCATCCACAGTTGTATTACCAACCTTTATCTGATGCCATCACATCTGTTCCATAGTGACTCCACTTCTTTGTGATTCCATCACTTTCTATTGCTGACTCACTTTCTTCCATTGACCTACCCTTAACCATTTGGTTCGCATATATAAACCCTTGGTACTCAGGTGTATTCGCTATCTTAGACCTCCTGCAATTTACCTAGTATCTCGGAGTTGCTCTCGGGTCCCCCAGTCCTTGTCCTACTGTTGAGTGGACACTCCCTTCAAACTCTCAATCTGTCACTAGCCTTGCGACATCCTTAGACCCATTGATCCCTCAGTCCTCAATGGTCCCCAGAAACTCTGCCAAGAAAGATCCTTGAGTGGACCCCCCCTTTTTTGATCTGACATTAGTCTTATGCCGGCTCTAGCCTCTCTGTCAAGGAACCCCCTTGTCAGACCCCTTGTCCTGTCAGCTGTATAGCGACAGTAAGCCCTTGAATCACTGCAGGCCTTGACCATGTCAAGCATAACAGTTTCTCGGGGATGGGGAGTTGTTTAAGAAGCCCATAAGGCTTATATCTCGGAACCTTTGTGTGAGAGCAGGCTGTGTAGGAGGAGATGTACTCCTTGACAAATGTCCAGATGCCAGGCCAGGTGTATTTGCAACAAATAAGTTCAAGGTTATGGTTTTGGCTGAAGTGGCCAGAGATGGGGTGGTCATGTTTGAACTAGAGGACTTGGAGATGGAGGTCATCAATGTCAGGAATGTAGATGCAGTTATCAAGATGTAAAAAGCCTTCAGAGTCAACAGTCCAGCAGGATTTGGAGATAGTATTGGATGGGAACAAGTGAATGGCAGTGAGGGAATCAGAGGGAAGACCAGAGAGGATATTATTGTGGAGTTTCTTGAGGTCAAAGAGTGTGCTAGCCTGGAGGACTGGGTAAGCTAGGTAGGTGGCTTAAAGGGATGCAGCAAGTTGTTCCTGAGTGAAAACCGGTTGGAAGTTGTGGGGATTGATGTAAGTGTAGTCCTTATTTCCCTCTTTGAGATAAACATCCCAGTGTCTAATGAGGGCATCAGGTTTCTTGCTGAGGTGGCCAGGGTGAAACCAGATCACCATGTTGAACTGTGAAAGGTACTCTGACCAGTGGGCTTGCCACCAGGTCAGGAGTTTAGTTATGGAAAAATATTCCAGGTTTTTGTGATCAGTGACCACATTAACCAGAGTACCAGAACCTTCAAGGTAATGGCACCAAGTCTGAAAGGCTTCATGAATAGCCAAGAGCTCCTTGTTGTGGGTGTCATAGTTCAGCTCTGGTGTGGTCATTGTATGGGAGTAGTAAGTCACTGGCCAGACTTCATCGTCCAGGCAATTTATGGAAAGAATGCTGGTGATAGTGTAGTTGGAGGCATCAGTTTCAACGATGATGGGAGCATTGGGAGTCCAATGGGTGAGGATAGGAGTGAAGGTAAAAGTGGTCTTGAGCACTTTGAAGGCAGAGTGACAGGCATCAGTGAAAGTCCAGGGGATGCCTTTGCAGGTGAGATGGGTAAGAGAAACAATGATATTGGAATAATTGTGAATGAATCTCTGGTAGAAGTTGGCCAACCCTAAAAATAACTGAACGTCTTTGACCTTCCAGGGTTCAGGCCAGTTGAGAATCAATTGAACCTTGTCTGGAGACATGGTAAGGCCGGCAGGGGACATCCAGTATCTGAGGTATTTGGTAGAGTTGGTGTGAAACTCACATTTTTCGGGTTTGGTGTATAAGCCATGCTTTTGGAGGCATTGGAGAACTTCCTTAACATGCTCCTTGTGGGAGGCCATGTCTTTGGAGAAGATTAGGATATTGTCAAGGTAGATGATCACACTAACATCAAGTAAATCAGCAAAGATGGTATTGACAAACCGCTGGAACACCACAGGGGCGTTCATAAGACCAAATGGCATAACAAGCCATTCATAAGAGCCATACTAAGTGCGGAAGGCAGTCTTCCATTCATCACCTTCAGCAATGCAGACCAGATGGTATGCATGCCGAAGATCAATCTTTGAGTAGATCTTGGTGTGACTCAGAGCATCTAGGAGGTCAGAAATGCGGGGAAGTGCAGTGTGAGCAGAAAAAGAGGGGCAAATGAAGCCAATAGATAAATGCTCATCGAGGAAGGCATGGAGGAAGTCAAGCTCAGAAGGAGAGAGAGAGTAGGTGGTGCCGAGTGAAGGGGAGGTATCTTTCTCCAGATCGATCTTGAGGTCATGCTTACGATAAGGGGCTAGAGTATCAGCCCGTTGTTTACTGAACATGTCAGAGAAGTCATGATACTCCAGAGGAACTCTGGAGAGGTTGATCTATTCTGGGGGTTGGGTAGCTGCAGCTTGGAGGTCACCTTCTTGGGGGCGAAGTTGAAGACTGAACTGAATGGAGCCTTGAAGGTGACAGGCCAAAGTGAACACTGGAGCGTTGATAAGCATGATAGGCAGAGCCTTATGCTCGGAGAAATGCAGTGTATCAGTGAAGGGGATGACTAGAGGTGGAGGAGCCTTCAGTGTTGGGGGTGAGCTCGGTGGTGCCAGACTGGACTGCTGAGTAGGGCGGAAAGAAATACTTCTCAAGACCCAGTCAATCAATGGATTGTAATGGGTAAGCCAGTTGTGTCCAAGGACTAAGAAGCAGAAGCCATTTAGCAGAGTGACATAAAATGTTGTTGGAGTGATATCACTGGTTGGGAAGAGGATAGAGAGGTCAAGAGCTTGAGTGATGGTTGAGTTTGAAGTGCCATTGAAGAGTTGGAGAAGGAGCAGAGAGACCATATAGGTGGACAGGTTATGTTTATTCACAAAATTCATATCTATGAAACAATCAAAGGATCCTGAATCTACAAGCATGGAGAATGGAGCAATGTTACTTGCGACTAAAGAAATGGAAGGCATAAGCAATCGAGGATCAGAGAGAGCAGACACGTTGAGATGGATCTCCTTAGATGCACATATGGTGTCAACATGACCATCCAGCTGTGCAGAGCTTCGGAGGTTGTGCTCTATTTTTTCGCCTCTGTGGAGGCCTCCAGTTTAGCTTCCAGAGTTGGCTTCACAGCACACGCTTTGGCTGCCCAGGACATAGACCGGGGGCAGTCCTTGGCAACATGTCCACCTTGGCTGCAGAATATGCATAACTTGTTGTCAAAGCATTGCTTTTGTTCAGCAGCAGTCAGCTTACCATCCTTACTGAGCTTTGAGGAGAGGTTGGGTTTTGGAGGAGAGGTAGAGGTACCTGAAGTGGGAGTGGTGGACATGGATTTTCCTTTGGAATCCTTCTGCTTGGATTTGCTGGACTTGTTATCAGACAACTTGTTATTGAAGACTGGTTTCTGGGTGCCAGAGTTTTTCTGCTGGTGGTTGACCTCGGATTTTCTCTCCCAGTACCTTGTGTTGATGGATTGCACAAGATGTCAGAGTTTGGCAAGAGTGGGCAACTTGCTGATGCAGGAGATTTTGTCTTTGATCTGGTCCGGAAGGCCATTATAGAAATGGTGCTGGAGTGCACCTTCTTCATAGCCTCGGACTTGCAAAGTAATCTGATTAAACTCTACAATGTACTTGTTAATATGCTGCATGTCTTTCATGCTGAGGTTGTTGAGCTGGTGCTCAGCATCTCCGACAGGGTTGTGGGGTCCGAAGTTATTCTTCAACTCGAGGATGAAGTTCTGGTAACTGTCCATCCAATTTGGATGGTATGTGGGATCTCCAGTATTGAGGAGATCAGGCTCAAACCATTCTAGAGCCATTCCCTTTAGATAGAACTGCGTGAAAGTGACTTTAGCGTGGTCGGTCCAGAAAGCCCTAGGCCAGTCCTGAAAGTTGAGTTTGCACTGGACAAGGAAAGTCCAGAGCTTGCAAGGCTCCGTACTGTCAAATTGGTCCAGTTCACAAACTTTCGTGTGCTGGCTTCCAGAGTCATTGGGGCAGCAGTTGGAGTGTGACAGCCCTCTGATGGCATCAGCCAAATTGGCAAACACATCTTGGGGATTGTTGTCATCGGTGTCTTTGTCACTGTCCTGATCTCTGGGGCCATTGTCTGGGTATCCTCTGGGGCCAGGAGGGCCTCTGGGGAATTCATTGTTTCCTTCACCAGGTAGTCTGAAGTCGTCTTGCTCATAGTAGTCTGAACTGTTGTCATCCAGGTCACTATCAGGGCCATTGCCATGGCCTGAAGGTGGACATAGAGGTGATGTATTGAAACCACCAGGAAAAGCTTTTTCTGTTTCATTGTTGTGTTCAGAGACTTCTTCAATGTGTGCACTAAATGGTGGGAAGCATGTGTGAGAGATAGAGGAAATTGATCAATGAGTGGAAAAGCTTCAGAATTGATTTACAACTTCTGAAGTGTGGCATGAACTGGCAAAGAAAGAGAATGGATCTGGCTGAGCAGCTGCTTCACGTTCCTGGGTTCTCCGAGAACAAGAGCAAGTCTGCATGATGTGGGTAGCCATGGGTGATTGTTGAATGATGCGGGAATAGGAAGGGAAAGATGGATGGAGGAACTCAAACAAGTGCAAGTTCAAATATACTGTTAAGTCCGGTTTTACTGGGGTCCAGGTATGTGACTCCAGAATGCCAGAGTTGTACTGTGGTCAGAGCGACATTGGCTTCACCTTATGTGGTATGCCCTTGCCCAAGTCCGATGTCACTAATTTATGAACAGAGCAGACTAGAGGTCCAGAGGGTCAGAGGATCAGAGGTGAGTTGTCAAGACTCAGATGAGAGAATGCTGAGATGAGATCAATGGCAAAGACAGAAGAAGCGGAAACTAAGATGATATTTAAACTGAGATACTAAGACAGAGTACACAAGTTTATATACAGAGGAGGGAAGTCTGAAAGAAGTATAGTACTACTCAGAGGAATGGAAGTAGCAAAGTACCAGTGCAGTGCCAGTTTGGCGCACAGCCAGAGCTGTGCACCTTACCCTGAACACTGCACGATAGAATGGAGACTAACTAAATGGAGATACAAAGACATGAGAAGATAACATAACATAACATACAGAGGATGGAGAGAATAGAGATGGAGTGGTCAGAGGAAACATATCAGAGGAATGTCACTAGAGGTGACTGAATAGTATCAGAGGAGGTCAGAGTTGACTTGGTGAAATTCTGGGATATGACATCTTGAAAGTTCAGCTTGCATTGAACCAGGAATGTATGGAGTTTCCAAGGCTCCATTCCATCAAACTGATCAGGTTTGTGAACTTTGGTCCACTGGCTTCCGGACTCAGTGGGACAGTAATTGGCATGTGACAGTCTGCAGATGGCATCAGCCAAATTGATGAGTGCATCCTGCAGGACTAGAACATTTTTGTCTTTGTCGCTGTCATGCCTGTTGCTGGGGTCAGGGTCATCGCCAGATCCTGGGGGACCACTGGTGGGATAGTCATAGTCATTGTCATCTGGCAGGTTAAGTTCATCTGGGTTAAACCCATTGGAATCATGATCTGAAGGTCCATCATTATGTGAAGAAGAACAATGGCATGATGGTGTGTTGAAACTGCCAGGTAGGGGCTGTTTGGTGTGGGAGCTATCTGTTTTGTCGCCTTCATTAGTGACTTCTTCAATGCAAGCACCTGGGATTGGAGACCTCAGTTGGCATGGTGCCTGTGATGTGAAAGTGAAAATCTGATGGGCAGAGAAACTGCAGAACTCATTGATGACAGCTGGTCCACAATGTGAACTGGCAAAGAACAATAATGGATGGTATAGTGAGGGAGTGGCCAAAGTGTGCTTGTTGTCAGAGGCCTGGTGCATTCACAATCGGGATCACATCTGCATGGTATGTGTGGCCATGGGTGATTGTTGATTGTTGAAAGGAAGAGATGGGAACTTGGACAAATGTGAGTTCAAATATACTGTTAAGTATGGGTCTGTTGGGGTCTGGGCAGCAAACTCTGAAGCGCTGGAGTTGGTTGAAGGGAATAGGGACTTTGGCTTTACCTTATGTGGTATACTCTTATCCAGTTCCATTGTCTGTTACAAGTCCCATGGACTTATATGAATACCTTCCCAAGGCCCCATTGTGAACAATGTTTCCTTCTGATTATACTTTAAATGATGCCATAATTATTCCACTTATTTCCAATGATGATTTCCCTTGATAATTATCTTGCTCTTCATTACAGATCCTTTCTTCTGATCTCTCTCTTCCAAGATCTTGTTCCCTGATTTCCTCCTTGTGTTGCATGGGCCATGTACATTTGTCTTACCACTACTTTGGTTTCCTCTCTCCTTTAGTTTACAGAGCTCTGCTCCTTTCCTATTGGCTACTTGGGGATGTATAACTAGTTGTCAGCTACTTGTGCTCTCTAGCTAAATCTGCACAATTATACATAGTGTTTAGCCTCTCCTGCCTAAGTATCAAGCCTCAGCAGAGCAACTGCCCTATCAGACCTCTATAGGACTTTGTCTTGCATTCAAGAAGACACTGGATTGAGACTAGATGTTGTGCACGTGTAACATTGTCCCTAATTTACTAGAGGAGCAGAGCAGAGGTATGGAGTGATGATGTTACAAGTGTCCACAGTTCCGAAGGTTCCGGAACTGATTCCCATGGTTCCGATGCTTCCGAACTACCTTCCCGTGCTTCCGAAGGTTCCGGAATTCCGGAACCATCGGAACTCTTCACCACTTTACCAGAATGGACACCGGAGGATGGACTACCCCCGGAATGCTACTGGACTCTATTTCCCGAAGACTACGCTCCATATGGACATATGGAGATTCCTATTCTTGACTCACCATGTTCATCTCTTCTTCCCCTTTTG
>JBBPMF010001075.1:0-12628 GCA_038090175.1 Austroboletus eburneus
AGCTTTGAAGTCTTGGAGATTTCCTCCCATCATTGCTCATAAGGATCCAAAGGGATCATATCCTTTATATCAAGGGTCAAAGGACCATTACACATCTCACTACTGCAGGGCAATAGGAGTTGTTTCACTACTTCAAAGCTACCTTAGCACCGACGACGGTCTCTGCTGTACAACGACGATTCCTACTCTTTATTTTATTCTTAGCCGGACTCTCTCAGTGAGGAGGGCCCCAAGACGACGAAGTACGGAAGGAGACCACCACATCCCTTCATCGGATTCACATCCCCTGTTTGACAGCGAGCACCCAGGCTCCTGTTGCCTAACTAGTAGAGGAAAGCGGGGGACAGCCATACCTTTGAGCAAATACCTATAAGGACAGGACACGTTTTCAGACTCACTAGGAGTGACCCATGATCAGTCAGGTGTCCGTGCGCACGTCTGCTGTGCGGGCTCGGCTCCAGTAGGACTGGTTGGATTAGGAAACAGGCAGATGCCAAAATAGCATCAGTGCACGAGGCTTCATTAGAAGTCCATTTCGGAAAAGAGCGAAAGAAGCCCTGTCCTAGCAGGCACCCACAACTCCCGGTAGAGCTATGGCCAAGGAGATGACGCATGAACAGGAGGCAGCGGCCCCTGTATCACCCAGATCGCTAAAGAGAGTCTCAGCAAGCGAAGACCTCAAGACGTTCTTCCAAGGAACCTCTGTCGAAAAGGCAATGGATGCCCAGACAGTAGGAAGCTTTCATGACGCAGAGGAAGACCCTTTTGCAGTCAAAGAACCACGGTCCCCAGAGGACTACAACGCCAATGTCATCGCTCCAGTCCATCTGGAGTTATCCTATTTAGTCAATGAGCTGGCTACCATGTTGACCATGATAGCTCAGTTGAAACAGACGATCGCTGAGCAGACCAAAACGATCAAAGAATTACAGGCGGCTCGGGAAGCCAACACTGTAGCGCTTAGAGATGCTGTGTGAAACATCGCACATGCACATGACAGAATCATGATGGCAGAGCAGTATGCCCTTGCTATGTCACAAGGAATGATCGCTTCTTGATCTAACCCAAAGGTGGTAGTCGAAGAAGAACCCAGGGAAGTGGCAGAAGAAGCCACTCTTATTGAGGAAAAGAAGGCAGACGAACCTGCCCCAGTTTTGGAAAAGAAGGCAGAGCCAGTGCTACTTGCCAAGACCACATGATGGGCAGATGAGTCATGCCCACTCACGATTCAAGAACCCTCGGAGATACCCAAGGCCAAAGAAGAAAAGAAGCCCACCCTCGCATTCATTAGTCGCAGGCTTGGCATGGGCCGATACACAGAAGCGGTCCCACGAACCAGTTCGCCGCTCAGGAAGTCGGCGTTAATAAAGAATCACGGTCTCACAGTAAGAAGCGAGAACCGCCAAGTGGAGGCTGGACCTTCCACTCCTAGAGAAGTCATCAGTGGGCCAAGACCCCTGAAACCCCTTACAACGAGGCCTAGTGCTTCGAATTTGAAAAGGAAGTCAGCCACATGCTTTGCATGCAGAAAGCAAGGCCATTTGGCAAAAGATTGCAGATCGCCCAAGCCCAAGTGTAGGGCTTGCGGATGGCAAGGCGCCCATAAGAAGGGTTGCCCTTTAGAACCGGCAATGGCCAGAGAACCAAGTCGTGGTGTGGCGCCACCTAAAAACGTCCAGGAGAAAGGGGCTGTTCAGACAAAACCTGAAACATGCCCATGCTGTAAAGTTATCTGGCAAAGGAAGCCAGGGCACATTCGCGAGTGTCCGCAGTGCGGCACTATCAATTCATTAAAGGCACGACAGTTCGTCAGTGTCTTAGATTGGGAAGAGAATGACAGAAACATCGAGATCCCAGGAGAGGAGATCGATGATGTACTCATACCAGGAGTCAGAAGATCCGAGGAAGGCGAAGCCTGCGGATCTTGCAAGTTCTACTTTGGACACAGTAACACGTGTCCTTACAAGCCAAAAGCACGGATTGATGAAGTGGATCTGAGATCACTCAATCGCTCCCTTAACGTATGAAGGAGATGACTAGCTCACTCTTAGGATAGTACGAAGATGTATTTATTCCCGAGGAATCCCCCGTCGAAAGCGACAGGGTTAAGGGTGGTGGGCTAGCCGAAAGCCACCGAATTAACTTAATCAGGAATGAAGGATATGAAGTTCTCGATGAGAACCTGGTCATCCTTGAAACCGGTTCTCTACCAAAAGATGATATCGACATGCGAGAGATTGCTCGCATGCGAGTTGAAGAAGAAACTTCAGACTTCCCTGACGAGATCTTTGTGCGCACGGTCCGCCAAAGAAAAGACATAAAAATGAACGTCTCTATTGGCTTGATGCCAAAATCCCTTCATTTAGTCGAAGCTCTGCTTGACAGTGGGGCTAACCGACTTTTCATAGATGAAGCCTGGGTTGTGAGGCATGGTATCCCCATGAAGAAACTCACATGACCTATCCCAGTATTTAACGTAGACGGAACCAAGAACTCCGTGGGGAATATCACCCAGTCGGTAGAATTGATTATAGAATTCGAAGGTCACAGGGAAAAGATGATGGCAGAAGTCACCAACCTAGGAGGAACAACCCTGGTGATTGGATACAACTGGCTTCTACACCACAATCCTGAGATAGACTGGCAGAAGGGCACAGTCAAGATGACTCATTGCCCAAGAAGCTGCTATTTATTACAAAACCATGCCCTGCATATCTGTGATGCTGCAGAAGAAGAAGACGAGCAGGAGGAAGCATGGGAGGGTTACTATGCCCGAGCGGCGTTAGAAGAACCACCCAAACCTTCTGAAAAGTCACTAGAAGAGCTTGTACCTGAATGCTACCATAAATGGCTAAAGGTCTTCTCTAAGGAAGAATCTGAACGCATGCCCATAAGAAAACCTTGGGACCATGCGGTAGATTTAAAAGAAACATTCCAACCTAAAAAAGGAAGGATTATACCCCTGTCTGTGACAGAACAAGAAGAAGTGTCGGCTTTCATTGACGACCAACTAAGAAAGGGTTACATACGCCCTTCTAAGTCCCCTCAGACGTCACCAGTGTTTTTCATTCCAAAGAAAGATGGACGAAAGAGGATGGTACAGGATTACCATTACCTCAATGAACACACAGTGAAAAACAATTACCCGCTACCATTGATTGGACAGCTGGTGGATAAGCTAAAAGGGGCTAAGTTATTTACTAAGATGGATCTTCGCTGGGGATACAACAACATCCGCATCAAGGAAGGAGATGAATGGAAAGCTGCCTTCGTCTGCTTCCGAGGAGCATTTGAACCCTTAGTCATGTACTTCGGGCTATGCAACTCCCCAGCAACGTTCCAAGCAATGATGAACGATCTATTTGCAGACATGGAAGACATCTGCATAGTATACATTGATGACCTAATGATATTTACAAAAACAGAATCCCGAGAAGAGCATGAAAATATTGTACAAAAAGTTCTAGCTCGTCTCGAGGAAAATGACCTATATATAAAACCAGAAAAATGCACATTCTTTGCCAAAGAAGTAGAGTTTCCAGGCATGATTGTAGGAAAAGACGGAGTTCGCATGGACGAATCCAAAGTAAAAGCAGTCCTAGAATGGCCAACCCCAAAGAATCTCCATGGAGTTAGAAGCTTCATGGGATTAGCTAATTTCTATCGTCGGTTCATCACCGATTACGCCTCTATCGCAAGGCCATTAAATGACCTTACCAAGAAAGACGTTCCATTCATATGGAGCGAAAGATGCCAAGAAGCGTTTGATACGCTCAAGCAACATTTCACCACTGCCCCGGTGCTCGCATTCCCAGACATCGACTGTCAGTTCAGGGTAGAATGCAATGCTTCAGATTACGCCACGGGAGCAGTGCTATCTATCCAAAAGGAGGAAAAGTGGCACCCAGTCGCCTATTACTCTCACTCTATGAATGACCAGGAAAGAAACTATCCGGTCGCAGATAAAGAACTCCTTTCGGTGATGCGCGCGTTAGAAACGTGGAGGCACTACCTAGAAGAAGCTAGACACCAGTTCAAGATCTGGAACGACCACCAGAATCTCCAGTGGTTTACGGTCAGACAAGATCTGAACCGACGACAAGCATGCTGGGCGCAATATTTATCTAGATTTAACCACATCTGGTACCACAAGCCAGGTTCCACGATGGGAAAAGCAGACGCTCTCTCCCACAGGGAAGACCATGTGGAAGGAGTAGAAGAAGATAACAAGCAGGTTCTTGTCATTCTGCCAAAGCGGATCGGGACTATCCAGATCCAAGATGAAGGCAATAAATTATTAGAACGAATAAAACGAGCCACCCTTCTGCTGAAGGAAGGTGAGATACAGAAGCTTTACGAAAAAGGCTTCACAGAAGATGTTGAAAGTCCACTCATTAGGACCAATGACAATAAGATCTTTGTCCCACCAGATGAAGATCTCCGACGAGATGTGGTAATGAACTGCCACAATACCCCCTCTGCTGGCCACCCTGGTCAGGAGAAAACCCTAGATCTGCTGCGCAGATACTACGACTGGCCAGGAATGGCCACTTATGTAAAAGAATACATCGCTAGATGCGATATGTGCCAAAGAATGAAGACAGGCAATAAGCCACCAGCCAGCAAGCTTGAACCTTTGGAGGCATCCACAGCCCCATGGGTAGATGTTTCCGCGGATTTCCTCATGGATCTCCCCTTATCTAATGGAAGCGACTCTATTCTCGTCATTGTTGATCGATTCAGCAAAGAAGTAGAATTCATTCCCATGAACAAAATGGCAACCACTCTAGAAACGGCCCGTCTATATTTACATCGCATGTGGACAAATCATGGAATCCCACGTTCTATTGTATCCGATCGGGGACCACAATTCGCATCCCAGGTGATGACGGAATTGTGCAAACGACTCGGTATAAAACCTAAATTATCTACAGCATCTCATCCACAGACAGACGGTCAGATGGAGAGAATGATCCGAGATCTCCAGCAGTATCTCAGGATCTATTGCCACAAAAAGCAAACTGAATGGGCAGACTGGCTACCCATAGCCCAATTCAGTTACAATACAAAGAAGCAGGCTTCTACACAAAAAGCCCCATTCGAGGTCACACGGACCTATGTACCAAGGATGGGAATAGAACCCGGCACTAGTCGCGCTCCAGCAGCCGACAAGTTAGCCGATAATATTACATCTATTTTAAAATCCACAAGAGATAACATTGAGCAGGCTCAACGAAAGATGAAGGTTCAGGCGGATAAACACCGCTCTGACGCTCCAAAGTACTCCATCGGTGATGAAGTGCTCCTATCTACCAGCAATCTCCGCTTGAAGCGAGATTCGCGTAAATTAACAGAGAAGTGGCTAGGACCCTTCAAAGTCACACGATGCATGGGAAACAATGCTGTGCATCTAAAACTCCCACATAACATGAAAATTCACCCTGTGGTAAACGTATCCAGGGTTAAACCTTATTTATGCCGCCTCAATGGACAACCAGTGTTTCAACCTGGTCCAGTCGTAGTCAATGACGAATTGGAAGTTGAGTATGAGGTAGAGCACATCATAGACGCTTGCTGGAACGGGCGACAAAAAGAATATTTGGTCCACTGGGCTGGCTACTCAGAAGAAGAACGCATCTGGGAACCAATGTCTAATTTAAGAAATGCGGCAGACACAGTCGCATTATTCCACAAAACGAATCCTAAGGCCCTAGCACGAGGTGCCTTTACTCGTTTTCACTTATTTAACCCCTACGACATAGACAACATACCCACTCCGGTCATCTAGGAATCTGACCCATAGAGGGGGGGTGGTGTTACGAACGCTCTTTTGCCCCTATTTAAAACTCGCTCATGGCAGGAGTCGAACTCCTGGCCTCCTATATAAGGAAAAACCCCTATCGGAACAAGGCCACTGGGACTTAGACGTTTTCCAGCATAACTTATCACGTGACTGCTTACATCAGCAGTCTAGACCACAAGTCACATGACTTGTCACATGCCAAAGGGCCAGACCCTTATCTCTTATCTATGATGTCATGATGACATCACACCTCAATGCACACATGCCCATCACACGAGGCATGCTTCTTTACTTCTTTCTCTCACAGACACGCTTCTTTATGACTCATAATATCTTATCAACCAATCATGTATTTTCTCCTTATCATGGTATGATGTCTCATTATGGTATTTACACAAACATGTACAAACAGTAGAATAGTATATAAACCCCTGGGCTTCAAGGCTGGAGTCCCCAGCTTTGAAGTCTTGGAGATTTCCTCCCATCATTGCTCATAAGGATCCAAAGGGATCATATCCTTTATATCAAGGGTCAAAGGACCATTACACATCTCACTACTGCAGGGCAATAGGAGTTGTTTCAACAACAATGTACGGATGAAGGAAGGCGACGAATGGAAGGCCGCCTTTAGGACTAACAGGGGATTATTCGAACCCTTAGTAATGTTCTTTGGCCTGACCAATAGTCTGGCCATCTTCCAGACGATGATGAATCACCTACTCCATGACCTCATCAATCATGAAGTAGTTATCATTTACATGGACGACATTCTCATCTTCACCAAGGACCTTGACGAACACCGTCGTGTTGTCAAGGAAGTGCTTCAAATCCTTTGGGAAAACAAGCTCTCACTTAAACATACCAAGTGCAAGTTTGAAACCACCATGACGGAATACTTAGGACTGATTGTCTCCGACAGTCATATCGCCACCGACCACGTAAAAGTCGACGCGGTCCGCACATGGCCTGTTCCAACTACTCAAACAGCCGTATGGTCCTTCCTGGGATTCCTCAACTTCTTTCGGCGGTTTATCAAGGATTTTGCGGCCATTGCTTGACCGCTTAACAACCTCATGAGCGAGAAGACCGAGTTTGTCTGGACTGAAGACTGTCAACAGGCATTTGACACTCTTCGTAACACCCTCATTAACGCCCCCATCCTCGCCCTCACCACAGACTTCGATCCTTTCCGCATTGAAACCGACAGTTCTGGCATTGGTCTCGGAGCTATCCTATCCCAGCTCCAGGACAATAAGTGGCATCCTGTCGCTTACCTATCTCGCTCCTTGTTACCAGCGGAGTGCAACTACCATGCCGCCGACCTCGAATTCGCTGCCATCATCGAAGCCGTCACTACGTGGCGCCATTTCCTACTCGATGCCCATGTCCCCTTCGAAATTCTGACTGATCATCGGAACCTCACCTACTACTCCATGCCCCAGGATCTCTCTTGCCGTCAAGCATGCTGGAATCAAATCATGCAAGAATTCCACTTTACTATCGCTCATCATGCTGGCAAAACCAATCCTGTGGATCCTCTGTCCCGGAGGTCAGACTTTGAAGAGGGGATACAACATGACAACAAAGGCATCACTGTTTTTCTGCAACTCGCGGACTCCCCCCACATTCGTTTACAGCAGAATCACATGTCGTGGGCTGTGGAGAACGCCACGATATCCGACGATGAATATATACCCATGGACATAATTATTAATAATGTTAAAACTTCTCCGTTTTCTTCCTTCACCAATACCATAGATATGAGAATGCTAGCGGCAATGCGTGTAGCCGAAGAGTCCACAGACATTGACTCGCAAATACAGGTATGCCAGCATCTGAAGGATGCCAAAGTAACTTGCACACTAGCGCAGTCCCACCCACATTTCTCCATTCGTGACCATCTCATTTATTTTAAAGATGCTTTATACGTACCAAAGGATGAAAAACTACGAACAATCATTCTTAAACATTTCCATGACTCACCCCTTGCAGGACACCCGGGAATATGAGCCATGACGAGGAAATTACAGGCCATCTATTATTGGCCCACGTCGACAAAGGATATCAAGGCCTACATCCGAGGATGTGACACGTGCCAAAAGAACAAGACTAACACCCAGGCAAGGCATATGCCGTTACACCCACACACCATACCCTCGGCACCTTGGCAACACATCTCACTGGACCTGATCACACCACTCCCGGAGTCCAAAGGCCGCGACTCTATCTTAGTCATCGTCGACCGATTCTCGAAGATGATCTGAATTTTCCCCGTCAACGCCACTATTACGTCACGAGGAATAGCCACCCTACTCCATGACGAAATATTCAAACTCCATGTTGTCCCCCAGAAAGTCATCTCAGATAGAGGACCACAGTTCATCTTGGGGTTCATGCTAGAGCTCTACAAACTCCTCGGTATCCAGGCAAATCCCTCCACAGCTTTCCACCCTCAGATCAATGGACAAACGGAATGCTACAACGCGTCGGTAGAGCAATACCTGCAGATCTACATCAACCATCGCCAGTCAGACTGGGCTGATTGGATCCCAATGGCGGAGTTCGCGCATAACAACACTCCGTGCTCAACCACCCAGCAAACTCCATTTATGCTCAACTACGGACATGAACCCTGGACGGGTCAAGGACAGCAAAGGTCGCTTCGCAACGAGTCAGCTGACAAGTTCGCAAAGCAAATGGTCAGACTATGGCACACGGCAGAAGAGTCACTCAACTTAGCAGCGGACGATATGAAAAAGTTCTATGACTGGAAAACGTGTGAGTCCCTGGACTATAAACCTGGAGATCTTGTCCTACTCGAAGCTTCACACATTTGCACCAATCACCCAGCAAAGAAACTCAACCAAAAGCGATACGGTCCATTTAAAGTCGTTGCAAAAGTTGGCGTTGCCTCGTATAAACTCGACCTCCCACACGGTTGGAAAACCATACACCCGGTATTCCACGAATTCTTACTACACCCATATCATGCGCCTATGCATCCCTCACAATTTACTCCTCCGCCTCCAGTTCCCGATCTCATCGACGACCTTCCCGAACAGGAAGTCGAAGAAGTTATCGATTCACGAAGTCGTGGAGAGAAGTTTGTGTACTTGGTACATTGAAAGGGATTTCCGGTCGAAGAAGATGAGTGGATACCCGCGGATGACTTACCCCATGCACAGGACGCGATCAAATACTTCCATCACAAACATCCCACAGCAATACGTCCAACTCAACGCCTTCGATTACGCCTACTTCAACCTGTCGCCACAACGCCCAGCCTCGTCCTACTACCACACGAACCCGCATGTACATGTCCCTCCTGTACGGGAACACCTACTTTCCAGGATCCGGGATTCTTGGAGTTCAGACGTTGTTTCAAGTGCCTCGACGACTCACTCTTTGAAATTCCACCAATCGATGTGGACGTCAATCCCTAGAAGGGGGATTATGTCAGGATTGTTTATTTCATTATCTTTTTCACCTTCATGAGACACTTACCTACGCTCCCACGTGACTTCATGACTCATTCCATATCACGTGGTGACAGTCATTCCAAGACGTTTCATTCCTTTCTATGATTGCTTACGCGTATACCTTAGATACTTCCGAGCCTGCCCTACATAGTGGTCCGTGCACTAAACCGCATGTATATAAGGCGGGGTATCATTGTAGGATACCCCCATCTTCGGTTTATTCATTGTTTTACCAAGTAACCTAAAGGGCAACCTAAGGGCCTTTCTAGAAGTCCTGATACCTTTATCGCACATAGACTGCCACTTGCGCCAGCCCAAAAAGAGTAAATTGGCGTTATCATTCTGGCATTGTTTACTAATGATGTTATTGATCATCATTGTTGCTCCCACTGTCAGACTCATCCTTGCGGCCTTCCTCATGTTCATTATTTTCTTCCTTACCCTCACCATCACCATCTGGTTTGACACCTTTCAAGCTTCACTAGGTCCATCTCTACTTTCCAAGTTGCAAGCTCTGTCTTGTATGTGTCTGACCATTCCTTGTTCCTCGCAAGTCGCTCATTCTCTGCTACTCTCCATGATTCCATTGCTCCTGCACATTCATCCCTTTGTTTGCACCAGTTATCCTTGGCCTGCTCTTCCTCACTTGCCTTCTCATGGTCAACAATGCAGTTATAAAACTCCTTGCCAGTAAGCAGCCTGGATAAGCCATCTCCCACCAGTTTCTCCTTCCTTTTTTGACCATTCTTTTGCTTTTCTTGTGCAGCCAACTGATTCAACAACTGGTCACAGAACATGGACTGTAGCATGACAGTTGATTGCATTCCAAGCAGTGCCATGTTCAATTGGTCCTTGTATGCAAGTGATTGGCAGAGGGCATTCTGGTAAGCATGCTCTATTTCATTTTCTGGTTCTTGCCCTAACAAGGCATGCTTCCACTTCCAATTAGGTGTCAACATGCAAGTGTTGTATGGTGGAAGACAATCCATGGAGGTAAGAGGTGCTTCCAAGGCAAGAAATAATGCTGATGTTGAAGCAAGTGCTTGAACAGCTTCACTTGTAGCTGGACCATGTCCCACATGGCCTGACTGACCAGGTATTGTCATTTTGTCAGAGTTCATTTGATACTGACAAATTGCCATAGAGATTGCCTTGATAGGGCTAGATTGTTGAAGAGGTAGGTGGCCCACAGATGGTGTTTCAAAGCTGGAGGCCATCATCTTCAGTGTTACAATGTCAGGATTGAAGGGTCACACCCCCATTTTCCAAAATGCAGCATGGATGTTTGTTGATGTGAGTGCCCTTTGATGTGCTCTTGCATAGATAGAAACAAAGTTGGACTTTTCAACTTTCTGCCACTGAAAGCTCTTGTACTGATCATGTTCTTCACTCCAGTAGTGTTTGAATAGTCTGAAGATGTCAATGTTAAGTCCTTGATAGATGTGGATGGCACATGCAGGATAATACAGTACATGTATATTGTGTTTCTTTGCATAGTATAAAAAGTTCCTTGTGTAGTGAGAGTTGTGCCCATCAACAAGGAGAAGCTGATCACAGCCATTTGCTTTCATGTGAGTTTTCTTGTTAAAGTCTTCAATTTACAACTGTCTGATAACACCATCTATTCATCCTTTAGGTGAATGAGTGATACTAAAGTGTCAGTGAGCATATCTAGCCATTACAAACCTGACATCACAACATGCTCACCTTGTTTTGAGTATATTGTCCTGATGCCATGATGTTGAAAAGATCTGGCCTTTATATGTATGTAGATAGCTGTGAGCAGAATGTCTTTATCATTAGCACAGATGGTCATTATGACAGTAATATTCTCCCAATTTCCATCTTGTTGCTAATGTTGAATTTTCTTTTTGATAGAACCAAAGACCCATTCTTTGATATCTTTACCAGGCTGGAATCCAATCTTGTTGGCTGTCCATAAATAATTCTCTTCAATCTTGAATTTATCAATGGCATTTCCAAGTAGATTGTATCGAGCCTTGTTTGTATTTTCATTAATGGCACATTCACAAGCTGTGTCAAGTGTGCTACTCCAGAATTGACCAATGTGAGTGGAATTGTTATGCTCGACGTGGTCAAGTGTAGGCCTGCAGAGGTTCAAGGGCTTACTGTCGCTATACAGCTGACAGGATGAGAGGGCCTGATGAGGGGGTTCCTTGACAGGGAGGCTAAGGCTGGCATAAGGCTAATGTTGGGTCGAAGGGGGTCTGCTCAAGGGTCTTCCTTGGCAGAGGTTCTGGGGACCATTGAGGACCAAGGGATCAACAGGTCTAAGGACGTCACAGGGCTAGTGACGGATCGAGGGTTTCAAGGGAGCATCCACTCAACAGTAGAATGAGGACTGGGGGACCTGAGAGCAACTCCAAGATACTAGGTAAATTGCAGGAGGTCTAAGATAGCAAATACACCTGAGTATCGAAGGTTTATATACGTGAGCCAAGCGGTTAAGGGTAGGTTAATGGATGAAGGTGAGTCAGCGATAGAAAGCGATGGAATTGTGAAGAAGCTGAGTCACTACGGAATGGATGTGATGGCATTGGATAAGTGTTGGTAATACAGCTGCGGATGAGTCATGCTAAATAAGTAAGCAGTATTGCAAAGACAATGGTAAAAGAAAAGGCCCAAGCGGGGCTTGAACAGTGAGGGTCAAGGTTCATTGGTGTACATGGTAAGTGAAGCGAGGAAAAAGAGAGAGGGACCCAACGAATCGTAACATTACCCCTGTTGTATGGGTGAGACTGTGATGAAACCTTAGTAGTCACCATGACAAGACCCAGTCTCATTGTTGTCAGCTTCAGTGCTGACAAAGAACTCATAGTCATCCGCTGCTGGCAGAGAGGGGGGAGGGGTGGGGATCCGACAAGGGATCCGGACATGGGGGCATCTTCGGCCCAGTAGTCATCGGCATGATCTAGGGCGGTGACTTCTTGAGCCGAGAGTGGCTCAGAGGATGCGGATGGGGTGGAGACATGGTTATCACCTGTAGTGGTGAGGTTTTGGAGATATCAATCAATATCGATAATGAAGTCGGTCATGTCCAACTGGTGCATTAGTTGGATGAGGTTGTGTTCCAGGGTCTGGTGGAGATGATGTATGTGGAGATTGGCCAGTGCTTGAGCAGCAGAGGCAGTGGGGGTGGCAGTGGAGATGGCGATATGGGAGTTCATCAGAAAGAGACAGTACATGAGGGCAAAGGGGGAGTGGGGTTCCATGTGGGTGTCAAGCGCCATGGTGAGACTGGAGTCTCGGAGTTCAGTGGCGATGGTGGCAGCGAGGTCATCATTGAGGGGTGTGGGGTGGTTTGGTAGTGTGGCGGGGGGTATGG
>JBBPMF010001076.1:0-12606 GCA_038090175.1 Austroboletus eburneus
TATGGTGGAAAACGTCTATGTCCCAGTGGCCTTGTGCCGATAGGGGTTTTCCTTATATAGAAGGTCAGGAGTTCGACTCCTGCCATGAGCGAGTTTTAAATAGTGAAAATGAGCGATCGTAACAGTGGTTGTGCTTAAACCGGAGGACGTGAAGCCGGAGGTCATTGATGTCGGGGACATATATACAACCATCGAGATGGAGGAAGCCATCAGCGTCCACAGTCCAGTGGGAAGGGGTAGAATCGGATGAATGATCCGAAGGGGAGAGGTGGATAGCAGCTAGCGGGTTCGAAGAAAGACCGGTGAGGATGTCGCTGTGGAGCTTTTTGAGGTTGAAGAGGGTGCTAGCCCGGAGGACTGGGTAAGCAAGGTAGGTAGCTCGTAGGGACGCAGTGAGTTGCTCTTGGGTAAATACCGGTCGGATGTTGTGTGGGTTTACGTGAACGTAGACCTTATCTCCCTCTTTGGGATAGATGTCCCAGCATCTAGTGAGGGCATCAGGCTTCTCGCCAAGGCAGCCGGGGCAGAACCGGACCACCATGTTGAACTGCGACAGATATTCGGACCAATGGGCTTGCCGCTGGGTGAGGAGTTTAGTTGTGGTGAAATACTCGAGATTCTTGTGGTTGGTGACCACATCGACGGGGGTACTGGAACCTTTGAGGTAATGCCACCAGGATCGGAACGCTTCATGAATCGCCAAAAGCTCCTTATCATGGATATTGTAATTCAACTCCGGGGACGTCATTGTGTGGGAGTAATAGGCCACTGGTTGTACCTCATCGTCTGGACATTTGATTGAGAGAATGCCAGCGATGGCATAGTCAGAGGCGTCAGTCTCAACAATGATAGGAGCATCCGGAGTTCAGTGAGTAAGGATAGGAGCGGAGGTAAAAGCGGTTTTCAGAGCATTGAAGGCGGAGTGACAGGCATCGGTGAATTGCCAAGGTACTCCTTTGCGGGTAAGGCAAGTAAGGGGAACGATGATATTGGAGTAGTTGTGAATGAAACGTCTATAGAAGTTGGCGAAGCCCAAGAATGATTGAATGTCCTTGACTTTCCGAGGCTCAGGCCAGTCGAGAATCGACTGAACCTTGTCCGGAGCCATCATAAGTCCGGATGGGGACATCTGGTAACCAAGGTACTTGGTGGAGTCCATATGAAACTCACATTTCTCAGGTTTTGCATAGAGGCCATGCTTCCGGAGATGGTGGAGAACTTCCTTGACATGCTCTTTGTGAAAGGACATGTCTTCAGAGAAAACGAGGATATTGTCGAGGTAGACAATCACACAGATGTCAAGCAGATCAGTGAAGATGGTATTAACAAACTGTTGGAATGCTGCTGGGGCATTCGTAAGACCGAACGGCATAACTAACCATTCATATGAGCCGTATCGGATACGGAAGGCTGTTTTCCATTCATCACCCTCGGCAATGCGGACCAGGTGATACGCATGCCAGAGGTCAATCTTGGAGAAGATTTTAGCATGGCTCGGGGCATTGAGAAGGTCGGAAATGCAGGGGAGTGGATAGCAGTCTTTCTTCATAATCTTGTTCAGGCCTCTGAAGTCAACGCAAAGACGGAGGGAACCATCCTTCTTGTGGACGAAGAGGACCGGAGCTGCGTGAGCAGAGAAAGAAGGTCGGATGAAACCAATGGAGAGGTGTTTGTCAAGGAAGGCATGGAGGGATTCTAACTTGGACTGGGAGAGGGAGTAGGTGGTACCGAGGGGAGGCGAGGTACCTTCTTCCAAATCGATCTTCAAATCATGTTCTCGGTGAGGGGCAAGAGTGTCAGCTCACCGCTTACTGAATACATCAGAGAAGTCATGATAGTCCGGAGGAACTTTGGAGAGATCAATTTCTTCAGGAGGCTGGGTCGCTGAGGCTCAGAGATCACCTTCCCGAGGACAAAGCTGCAGGCTAAATTGAACAGAACCCTGTAGGCAACAAGCCAATGCGAACACCGGAGCATTGATGAGCATGATTGGCGGTGCCTTGCGGTCAGAGAATCTCAGTGTATCGGAGGTGGGAGGGACAACCAGAGGTGGTGAAACCTTAGGTGTCGAGGGTGAGCTCAGGGGTGCTGGACTGGACTGTTGAGTAGAACGGAATGAGATACTGCTTGTAACCCAGTCAATCAACAGATTGAAGCGGGTAAGCCAGTTGTGTCCTAGAACTAAGGAACAAGAGCCATCTAGCAGAGTGATGTAGAATGTTGTCGGAGTGATATCACCGGAGGGAAAGAGAATGGAGAGTTCGAGAGCCTGAGTAATTGTTGAGTTTGAGGTGCCATCAAATAGATGGAGGAGAAGAGGTTGAACCATATAGGTGGATAGGTTATGTTTATTCACAAAAAACATATCTATAAAACAATCGGAGGATCCAGAGTTTACAAGCGCTGGGAAAGGAGAGATATCATGAGAGACTAAAGAAACGGACGGCATAAGTGATCGAGGGTCAGAAAGAGTGGACACATTGAGACGGATCTCCTTGGATGCACATATGGTGTCAATGCGACCATCCGGCTGTGCAGAGCTTCGGAGGTCGTGCTCTATTTTTTTGCCTCTGTGGAGGCCTCCAGTTTAGCTTCCGGAGTCGGTTTAGCAGCACGCGCTTTGGATGCCCGAGAAGTGGACTTGGAGCAATCCTTCGCAACATGACCACTTTGGCCACAGAACATACAGAGGTTGTTGTCAAAGCATTGTTTTCGTTCGGCAGTGGTCAGCTCATTGTCCTTACCGAGCTTCAGCGAGAGGTTGGGTTTTGGTGGAGAGGTGCAGGGGGAGTCGGAGGCGGGGGACGTAGTGGCAGACTTGCCCTTATGGTTGTTGGGTTTATTACTGCTGGACTTGTTGTTGGATGAAGGCTTGTTATCAGAGGACATTTTCTGGGGGCTGGAAGGCTTCTGTTGGCGACTGACTTCGGACTTGCGCTTCCAATAATGCGCGTCGATAGACTGCACAAGATGTCGGAGGTTGGCAAGGGTGTCGGGCTTGCCAACGCAGGAGACTTTGTCCTTGATCCGGTCCAGAAGACCATTGTAGAAGTGGTGCCGAAGAGCACCGCTACCATAATCCCGGACTTGAGAAGCGAGCTGGTTGAATTTCACCATGTATTTATTAATATGTTGGGTGTCCTTCATCATCAGATTGTCTAATTGGTGTTCTGCGTCTCCGACTGGGTCGTGTGGGCCAAAATTTTCCTTCAACTCGAGTACGAAGTCCCTATAGCTATCCATCCATACCGGATGGGTGTCGGGATCTCCAATGTCGAGGAGGTTGGGTTTGAACCAGTCGAGGGCCATGCCTTTCAGATACGACTGCACATATGAGACTTTGGTGTGATCAGTCCGGAAGGCCCTAGGACAGTCCTGAAAGTTGAGTTCACACTGGACCAAGAAAGTCCGAAGTTTCCGTGGCTCCATACCATCAAACTGGTCAGGTTTGCGAACCTTGGTGCACTGACTACCGGAGTCTTCAGAGCGATGATTGTTGGACTGGGAGAGCCTGCAAATAGCATTGGCCAGATTGGCTAGAACATTGGCTGCTATCGTCGTCTGGATCATTGCCGGGATTCCTGCCGGGGCCAGGCGGGCCAGGCAGTCCTGGGGGACCATGACCTGGTGGGCCTGGTGGGTCACTGGGGAAATCATCATTGTCCCAGTACCTCAAGTCGGGGTCTGTGTCTTCGGAGCTATTGTCACTAGAGTCATTTCCTCTAGGAGGAGATTGACGAGGAGATTGACGAGGAGATGGCAGCGTCCGATAGTCACCCGGAACTGCTATCTCCGGTAACTCGTCATCCTCAGGAATTTCCTCAATGTGTGCACAGAATGGAGGAGTGCGGATGCGAGAAGCTGAGCAATGGTTGGAGAAGCTCCGGAATTTGACTTGTGGAGAGTTATGAGGACGGAAGGGAGTGTATGGGTTTGCCTGAGCAGCTGCTCCTCATTCTTGTTCGTGACGCGAACATGAACAGGTCTGCATTATGTGGGTAGGCATGAGTGATTGTTGAATGTTGTAGGAAGAAAAGGGAAGTGAGATGTGAGGAACTCGAGACAAGTTTGAGTTCGAATATACTGTTAAATCCGGTCCCACAGAGGTCCGGGTACGAATCTCCGGAACGCCGGAGGTGTACAGTTCGGAAAGCAACTTTGGCTTCACCTTATGTGGTGCGCCCTTGTTCAAGTCCGCTGTCGCTAATTTACAAGAGGGATGGAAGACGGAGGGTCAGAGGGTCAGAGGTGAGTCGTCTAGACTCAGGCGAGAGAATGCCGATGCAAGATCAATGGCAGAGGAATAAAGTGGGTGATTAAATCGATATTCGAACTGAGGTCTAAGCTAAGGGTACATGGGTTTATATATGGAGGTCGGAGTTCCGAAGAAGGAAAGGCTAGGGTCGTGCGGAGAATACAAAGGAACTACTACTGTGCCAGCAAGTCGCACAGCTGGGGCTGTGCTTCCTTGTCCGAGCACAACAGTATAGAATGGAGGCTAACTAAATAGCGAACAAGGAAGTATAAGAAGGTAACATAAGTATAACGTACAGGGAAAGAGCATAGGATTGGATACGGAGGAATGGAGAAGAGACCGGGATGACTTAGCAATGGAATGCTTCAACTCCAGAGTTAGATCACCAGAGGTGGCCATACAGCCTCAGAGATGGCCGGAGGAGACTTGGTCGAAATCTGGGATATGACAGTACTGCGCTGCTGCCATTTTGACATAAACTCTATTATGATAGAAGAGGATGGAATGGTCACGAGTTGTATGCAATAGGACAACTTGCTTCTTCTGCAAGAGAGAAACAAGGAAGTACCAGATGAAAATAGTCTTCCCTACAAATGGGGATCAAGTAACATGAACAGAAATAGTAATAAAATGTTTGTACCAATTCCTGGTTGTCCTATTAAGATCACTCCCTTTTTCGGACATTTCGCAGCCCAGTCCCAAACTAGCTGCTGAGCTTCGACATAGCAATTGCAAATAAACAGACGGGACATGGTTCATACTGAGCATGTTAATCATTTATTCACAGGGACTAGGTCTCGTAGAGAAGCTTTGGGTTCGAGTGAGTATCGCTGCGACCGAGACTTGGTGACTCTGGGTACTAACTGATATCCAGCAATGAAGCCAGGCATATGGTAATGGCACGTCGCTTTGTGTTGACTGCCCTGATGGAAAACGAGGCACTGATGTTCGGCTTCATTCCTTTGCATGGCCTTGGACATTACTTGAATTCTCATTACCACATTCAGGCTGCTCAAAAGTTGTTGTGGTTTACTCTCCCCGTTGCAAATGAGGACCTGTTTTTTTACATCAGCATTTATGGCATTATCAGTCTAGTGACGGCGATCATTAGCATTCTGTCGATGGCGGTGCAATATACCGGTGCATTGAGGGCATCGAGACTTATTTTCAAGCAACTTCTGGAAGGTGTGGTGAGGGCTATGATGTGTTGGCATGATGTCACACCTCAAGGTGGGTGTTGGACATTTGATATGACTGATTGGCTGATCCGAATTGGAAGGTCATATGCTAAACCAGTTCAGCAAGGACATTGAAGCGATCGACAATAACTTGGTGGGATTGTTGTCTGCCATGAACTCATCGTTGGCCACCTTTGTGGCTGCTATCCTCACTGTCATGTGCGTCGTCTGTTTTTTCACTTGGACAAAGTTATTGATTACATTTTGTTTCTGCCCACAGGGTGTTCTTCCCTTGATTCTTGGTTCCCGCTTTTATCATTGGTTATTTCTATCGCTTGTTTGCCATTGGGTATCTGAATACTGGTTGGGATCTCCGTCACATGGAATCAAATTCTTGATCACCAATATTTTCTGGGTTCAGAGAATTGCTGAGGGTATCGTGACTGTTCGCACATTCTCAGCAGAACGTCGATTTATGGATGATTTGCATGCCAAGATTGACATGATGACCAAGGTTGGTGTTCTGTAATCATACTTCACTCTTCCTGGTTGATGCTTAATCACGTAGGTGTGGTACAATTTCTGGATGGCAAACATATGGCTATTGCTCAATTTCGACGCGCTTGCCAGTCTGGCAGTGTTCATCATGACACTGTTCACACTCTCTGGATATGTCTTCGCTGGTACTACTGGTCTTTGTATTACGAGCACGATGACCTTCACGATGAGTGTGTATTGGGCTTGTCACTTCTGAACTGCTCTTGAACTCGATTTGAAGTAGATTTTCCTGTGTATGCTAGCTTGTCTGATTGACCAATGATGCTCACAATCAGCTCAGTCGAGCATGTTATCGAGTATCTCAATCTTCCCCAAGAGCCACCTGCTGTCATCGAATCCAATCGTCCACCTGCATACTGGCCCTCGAGCACCAGCAGGCTTGGCATCCGACCTCTACCTCGCCTTTCTCTTCGTCTTCATGATGCCCAGTGGTAGCGCCTGCCAAACTGCACCTCATAAGGTCGAGACAATCTTCCAGCCTTGGTTTGATGACGACAACACGCAGCTCACAAAACCACGACAACTTAAATGGTGGCAAGCATCACAACTTCACCATCCTGCCTATTATCTGTGACACTTTGAACGGATGGTTCTTTGGAGGGAATGCTTGGTGGACGCGCCACACGCAAGCTGTGTTTGTGCATGAGAACCCAGTAGACTCCGATGTTGTTCTGGATGCACTTCAGCGTTACTGGCCATGAGCAGCGGTCTAAGTAGGTTTGAACCTGCCTATCTCCTAGCCACATTAAGCATTATGAGAGGCGCAGAGGCGCTTCTCTTGCATTGACTTTCACTATGCTGAAGGGGATGATGCGGGTGGTCTCTTGATCGACTAAAATACTCCTGCCAGTCTAATACATTTGTTTCGATGGAAGGTGGACGAAAAGGGGAGGAATATTCAATGGCAGTGTGAACTTCGAAGGGCTTCTGATCAGACTTAATATGCATTTTCAATTTTCGGCAGAAAAACATGCCTGCACTCTGCAATATCATGAGTGTTACCACTATGAAATGACGGACGTATGGAAGCGGAGACTTTGTTGATGGCTATATGCCTCATCTCAATGACTCTATCCAAGCCCAATCGTCGTGAACGTCCAAGTCACCTCAACAATCCTGTTATGGGATATTCCGCTGGCTAGCAGCCAAGTGTCAAAACATGTGGCACGATATGTCAAGGAATGGAAGTACTATTGGTAAAGTAACAGTAACATGGCCTGCAGAGCTGAATTTACCTAGAGAATTTGTGGATCAAATGACAGACCTTGCAACTCCCTCATCGACTGGTATAATGCGTACTCTGCTGCATGCGCATGGTCCAGACTTGGACGACTTGATTCACTGGATAGCTTGGGTGATTTTGATTACCTGTTTGTTGTCCATGACGTAAATGTTTCCAATTACCAAACGGAACCTGCAAATGACATCATCAATGCCAGATGAATGATTATTTTGCTCAAACAGGCCTCCGTCTCGGTAGTGCATGATGACCTCGATGTTTTTTATCACCCAAAGATGACCGTCCCAACACCAGAGACATTCCGAAAGAGAACATCAGTGTTCACTCAGGATGGATAGCACAGTGGGAGTACATTTTCAGTCAGATCTCAATGTGATTTCCCTCTCATGCAAATCAGCAGCGATTGTGAATTCAGCTGCTATATTTATGGAAATGTTTACTTTCCTACTAAGTCCTTTGACATAGAAAGAAAGATTGCCCTTCGATTCTAATTTATGCTACAGACACCAAATGTAATACAACTGCGATCATTGAAAAAAAAAAAAGTGGGTGTGAATGGATAGTATCAAGAACTTGCGTGATTGCATGGAGAGATGGGAGGAGGCGGCAGAAGGCAGGGCGAGTGCCGGAGATCACCGGGTGCTCGGTGGTCGATGCCGTTCACATGGAGTTTTCTCCTGCACCAGCCATTCATGCAACCTTATATCAACTTCAATGTGAACAACACGGACTAAACAGAAAAAGCAATGAACATACGTCGAAGAAGTAAAAACAGAGCTCAGACACCAATTTACGCATCATCTGCGGCAAACAGAACCGCAAGATCGAATTTCTGTGGGCATGTAGGGTTCCATCTGCCCATGGAAGCAGTTTGTGTCGATTTCTTCTTTCATTGCGTGCTGGTGTTCCCACTGACTGCGAACCCCCTTTATTTGCACCCAGAATACCTTTCATAGGATACTGCACATGGAAAGACAAGTTTATTCCTACTCAGAGCAATGTATATGCATGGGGTGTAACGAACTTACTCGGAAAGGATATCCGGGGCACTTCATCCTCCTCTGTCTCATGTTCATCCTCTTCAGCATCCAGTGATGCTGAATCTTGCTCATTGTCATGTGGATTTGTTTTAGATGATCCCATCTGAATCAACTCTTCATGGTCAATTTGCAGGTCATTGGATACCTGCAGAGCCATCTCTTCAGCCTTTTTTTAATGTGTGGCAGTCAATATATCTACTGCTTATCAGCCGAACTGGACTAACATCAAGCTTTTTGATAGCTTTGCATCTTATTTTGTGGTTCTCCCAGAAGCCTGGATAGAACTCTGACCTCTTGTCGAGGCTAATTTTCTTGTGGCATGCCCTGCAAACCATGCTTTTGCTCATCATGTCCTGTGCATACTTATCTTCCTCTAATATTCTCTTGCGCTCCTCCACTGTTTTGTTTTTTTCAGCATGAGGCATATTGGTATGAGGGTGAGGCAAGGAGGTGAAGTGGTGGGAAAGGGGGGGAGGGGGAAAGAACAACGAAATTGGACAAACAACCTGCCGCCCACATGTCAAAAAATATCTCTCCGCTTTATTTGTTGTAAGATGTGCCACAGTAAATTAGATTGTAGACATCAATTTTCTTTCCCCTCATATCTGGTGCCATTTTTTTTTTCTTGGATGTCTCTCCACTTGAAAATATGGGCAAGTACGTTTACCAAACATCCATCAGTGAGATCGAGTATGCATCTGGTGCTTTCCCATGGAACAATTGTACATTTTCTCAAACCTTTGTCATTGTGTTGAAAATCTCGACAAAGCAAGGTTGGTATGGAAAGCAGGACAGTCGTGCTTTCTGGTCACATCATACTTGCCATACCAAGACCATGGCAGATCAAAGGACCTTGGAAACCCCAACGAGTATAATAAAATAGCCTAATAGCCTGCTACATAGTTACAAGTAGGTACAAATACGAACAGGCTGAAAGATCGTGTGCATGTCCAAAGATTGGCAAACCAAGATCAGAGCTTAGATGAATACTATCGTATTCAAGTGTTAGAACTTATTTGTCAATCCACATCTGCGGCACTTCCTCCAGTAAATTTCTCCAATTTGAATGCTGATCATTCACATTATGTAAGTGACCCAGGATTGGAAAACTACAGGATCGCAAATGCTCACATGCTGCTATGTCAGTGGTACAATCCACCTCTCAAAGGTTCCATGCAGCACTGCTGGATGAATAGAAAAAAGAATGTAATGCCAGAAATCACCTGGTCCCAGCTTCGCCAACACTTTACCCCAGGCTTTAAGACACTACTGAATCATGGTGTCAACGAAGAGTGATATGACAGTGACAATATCTTGCAATTGAGAGTAATGCTTTATTGCGCTTGATCAACCTGTATCTAATTTTTTGTGTTGTAGGATGGTTTTCTGATGGGTCTTTATTCCCTGGTTGCAGCACAAGTTAGATGCTTATAAAGATCGTGTGAACAATACTGTGAAGAGAAGCAATCAAAATAAAGTGAGTCGAAGTTGCATTTTGGCTGGTCCCGCTAACTTGTCCTGGAGAAGATCCTCCCGCATGGTATGCCCAATTTCATCTATGAATCAGCAGAGGACTATGGTGCTCTCGACTTCAAGATACGTCTGCATCATGGGTGCTGTCCTATCTGCCTTCATCTTTATGTCGGACCAAATATCTTCTCTTTTTCCAGATCGTCATTCATCAAGATGCCATCAATCACATTCAGAATCTTTACATTAAGGCTGACCACCCTGTCTTCGACCTCGTCCCTCCAGCATTTAATCTATTCCTACAACAATGCTACCTACAACTGGGAAGCCCTCCTGTTACCCAAAGTTTGGCTTGGATAGTGTATTCGGATCTCATTCATATCATTGAGATATGTGAACGGTTGCCCCCCATACCTGATCTGACAGGTAATGACAATGACAATGAGTTGCTGCTGATTCCAAACCACAGAGAGTTGTCATACAACGAACATAATGGTAACTACTACATGGGAGGTGTATGTGGAGGGCTGGGTATGGGTATGTACTATTATGTATTGTCAACTGCTCATTGTTGCTCATACAGCTTCAATATGTTATGGATCTCTGTTAGATTCTTCACACCATCAGCAACTAGATTGTCTTGCAGACGACGACAAACTGGATGCTTCCTTACTACCAGAGGGTCCAGAGTGGGATAATGCCGGACTTGTCATCCAGGAATTTTCAGACAAAGGAGAAAATGAGAACGATGATCCAAAAGATGAAGTGTAAAATATTGGCTACCAATCCTGTAGCGCACGAGCTGTACAACCAATTGCATTCTATTGTACTTATATAACCTGCCTGAAGGTGTCGGTGTCTGGAGATCCTCCATGCCTCAATATGGAAAGCTTGACTCGGCCAGCAGAGCACGACTGTCCTGCTTTCCATAGATTGGAGGTCCTGTTGGCCACTTCGACAGGGTGGTGTAATTCAAATTTCTGGCCATCCATCGTACACCTTTCAGCTGCTTTCTGATGATCAATATCAATTCTGATGAACACCACGCAAATGGAACCAACTCAAGTGCAACGAGTACATCAAATTCACCGATCACCATAACAAGCACATGTATTCATGCCCTGTTGCTTATGTATTTACCTTGTTACATGTACTCTGGCAAAGTGGATTGATGACCAAGAATAAATTTTAATCATATTATTTCTATGGCATCCGACTAATCCGAGTGATGAACCTCAAGAAGAGCCAAACATCATTCATCAACATATCAAATATCCACGCTAAATAGCCAGGAAATGTTCCAGAGATCGTGACAGACCCAGTAGTTACACAGTGACAATGATGGGAGAGCAGTCTATGTTGACTAAACCACCCTATCAATCATTTAGCATGAATTTGGCAGAGAATAATAATAAAAGAAACAGGTGAAAAATGACTTACAAAGTAGTTGTGAATGCAGCACATGGGTTCTTGAGCGCACATACTTTGACCTCCAACTGTAACTCCAGTAGAGCTGCAGCCAATGCCAACCACTTTGACAACATCACCAATCACGATGCCAAGGATACTGAGGATGCCAGAGATAGTGGCGATTTCTATAGAGCTGGGCTATGACATTCATCATTAGTGAATGTGTGACAATGCGGATCAATCCTACCTGGTAAATCATCTGGCAGCACTGGATCAGTCCGGTGATGCAGTGACCAGCCTGTTATAGGCAATGAGTTTGCTGGAAGCAGCAGCAGCGACTGCAGCGAGGGAAGTGACAGGGAGAATGGCAGAGAAATGCATCCTTACAGTGTAGAAAGTACATGAGCGAGGACTCAAGTTCGAAAGAAGCGACAAGATGATCCTTTGTTCAAGGTTCAGGCTGGAATTTCATACCGCTATGGGCATTCCTTTCTGAGTCACTCTTTTGCCCGAAGATGTGTATGAATCACGAAAATGTATCTATCTGATTCAGGCAAAATGCATGGAGGTAATGATGTTCTTTAGAGCCAAGGTTTACCATTTGGGAATGCCGAAGTTGCTAGCTAGGCATGTGTTCATGAATACTATTCCACAGTGAGTATGTTTGATGATATGAACCTAACCACACAAAAAAGGGGTATTTTGCTCTCCAGGAGATAATGCCATAATTTAGTAGCCATCATGCACTTAAGTATTTTGGTTTAGATTTTTGGCTTCTCATGCTGTCATGTCTCGGTGGGAATCCATTGAACATAATTTATTTGAGGAAATCCTGATACAGATACATAGGCAGGACAGCTGATCAAAAAAGAACCCAATGTAGCTGATGATCAATGACTGGTGACCTGTAACCCTTGAGTCCATGATCATCACGCCTAATAATTTACGTGTGTACTTTCCTCAATTCTGTACTCACCTAGGCCAAAGTTCGAGTCTGAAAAAAATCTCACGTTGGTGCTGGAGAAGACTAACCTACTTCAACAGAAGGTTAGAGCATACCTCGCTAATCAGAGGATAACAATTAGATGTTTTACCACCATCTCAGGCCATGGCTCTGGGACTTCAATTAGGCACCCTGCAATGGTTGCTTATGGGTAGTGCATGACAGTATGAGGGAGCTATCTGTTCGATCAAAACCCATAGTAGACTGGGATTCCATGCCAAGCAAAGTAAGCCGGGCCATGTCTCTGGTCAACTCTTCGTATCATATAAACCAAAGACTCAATTCTGTGAAGCTCCAGCATGAGTTTCTGTTACAATTTCCTCCACTGAAGGGGACAGGGACTACTCTTTCGTTTCCTCTATGGTCTTTGCGTCTATGTCCTCTCTTGAAGAGAGCGACTACTTCTCTTTTCTTTCTGAAAGCCGAAGCGGAACACATCATTCCTGATCCTA
>JBBPMF010001077.1:0-12574 GCA_038090175.1 Austroboletus eburneus
CACTGTCTATGTCCCTCAGTTTCTGACAGTGAGCTCCAGGTATGTTAGCTAGCTATTCTACTCGAATACATAGTTTCTGACAGTGAGCTCCAGCTGTGTCAATCCAGCTGTTAACAGTAACATACCTGGAGCTCACTGTCAGAAACTGAGGGATATAGACAGTGAGCTCCGGGCTACATCAGAAGCGCCACACTAATACTACACAACACTACCATGCCACTAGAGCGTGACTTACAAGTGTAGAGTGTGACTCACTAATGTAGAGTGTGACTCACTAATGTAAAGCGTGACTCACTAATGTATCCAGGAGAGCGAAATCATAAGGTTAACACAGTCACTCTCTACATTAGTGAGTCAAACTCTACAGCAGTGAGTCACGCCTAGTGGCGTGGTAGTGTTGTGTAGTATTAGTGTGGCGCTTTAGATGTAGCCCAGAGTTCACTGTCTATGTCCCTTAGTTTCTGACAGTGAGCTCCAGGTATGTTAGCTAGCTATTCTACATGAATACATTAGTTTCTGACAGTAAGCTCCAGCTGTGTCAATCCAGCTGTTAACAGGTTATGAGCCCTGCACTTTAGAAGCGCTACCTTCGCTGTCCACTACATCTGGTTGGACTTACCAATTCGAACCACCTGTACTCGGTCCCTCTTCGCTTTAACTCGACTATCTCTGGTCTACATTGCATCACCATGGTCTTATCCCATTACCAATCCCATCGAACATCCCAAGAAATCCTGGAACGTGCTGGGAACACCTCTCTTCGATCCAGTGATCCCTCAGACCCATTCTCCCCACTTCAGCTCGATGCAGACCATGACTGGAATGCTGACACTGGAGCTACATCCCACATGACCCCACATCGCCACTGGTTGCACAATTATGCGCCCAAACGCGTCCCAATCAAGCTTGCAGACAACACTGTGGTCTACTCTGCTGGTGTTGGATCAGTTGTGTTCCACCCAGTAATTGATGGAAAACCCAGTCGTGCTGTCGAGTTCTCCAATGTCCTACATGTTCCCCACCTTCGGACCAACCTCCTAGCGGTCCTATACTTAACTCAACACAAGTCCTTTGTGGTCAGCATCAACTCGACCCACATGTCCTTCTCTAGGCCATCAGGACCACCTCTTTTCGTCACCACCATCAATAACCACAATGCTGCATTCCTAGACGGACACACTGAGGCAGTCACTGAGTATGCTCGACCAGCTACCACTGTCCCACTCGATTTCTCCCTGTGGCATCGCAGATTTGCATACCACAACTCTGCAGACATCAAAGCTCTCTTTGAGTGCAGCAAACTTCAGGTTGATGACAGAGCATTTGAGGTTTCTGGCTTCAAGCCAGACTTTGGATCCCTTGGTGAAAGGAGTAAAAGAGCAGTGGTTTCAGAATGTCATGACTTGGTGAGTGAGTTCATGGGTGGCGAGGGCTTTGTTGTGGGTGGCAACAAGGGATTTGAGGCAGTTCTCAATGGCAGGGATGTTGGAGTTGGTGATAACCGAGAAAAGGGCACGGGGTTCATATCCCATCATGAGATAGAATGGGGTCTGTCTGATGATAGAGTGGGGGCAGTGATTGTGAGCGAACTCAGCATGAGGGATGAGTTCGGACCACATGGTGGGGTTACTTCTGCAGAAGATGTGGAGGTAGGTCTTGACTTCTTGGTTAACCCGTTTGATTTCACCATCAGTCTGGGGGTGGTATGTGGTGGAGAGTGCAAGAAAGTAGTTGAGCTTTTCCAAGCACTTTGACGAAGGCAGAGGCAAACTGAGGGCCTCAATCAGAGATGATCCTGTTGTAAAGACTGAATCGGAGGAAGTCTTTGTGAAAAAAAAGGGCAGCAACCCCTTTGACAGTGATGGTTTTCTTTGTGGGGCAGAGAATTACCCCCTTAGTAAGGCCATGGTTGACCATGACCAAGAGAGTATCAAAACTTGAGGATTCGGGAAGATCCATGATCAGATCACACGAGATCTGCTGGAAGGGGCAAGTACAGGTGGAGTGGATGGGGGTGAGTGGAGGGACAGTGGGGTGGGTGTTGGCCTTGTGTTGTTGACATGAGGCACAACCTTTGATGTACTTTCATACGTATTGAGTGAGGCCTGGTCACCAAAACTCAGTGATGATGAGCTGATGAGTCTTGAGATAACCAGAGTGATCAGCAGTCTCGTGGTCATGGCAGTACTGGAGGATGAAGTGCCAGAGAGATTCATTAGGGAAAATATAAACATGTCCTTGGAAAGTAAGGACACCATCTTTGTATTGCCAGTCAGATAGACGAGACCAAAAGGTGGGGGGAATGGTACCATTGAGGGACTGGAGGGCCTTGAGGACAACAGGATCCATCTTGGAATGGGACGAGATGTGCTCCTGGAGCATGGTGTCAATGACATTGACAAACAGGAATGGAGGGAGGAGAGTGACTTCTTCATTGTCAGTATTATCTGAGGGGATGAGATCAGAGTAGTGGGAGAGGGCATCAGAATCAGCAAGGAGTTTACCAGGGACATGGATCATGGTCAGATTGAAATCTGCCAGATTGAGGAGCCAACAGGCTTGTCTGCAGTTGAGGTTCTGTGCTGACCAGAAGTAGGTCAGGTTCTTGTGGTCCATAAAGACGTGGACTGGATAAGAGTTGCCATGAAGATAATGGTGTCAGGATTTCAGGGCTCGCATGATAGCAAGGAGTTCTCAATCATAGATGTTGTAGTTTCATTCTGCTGATGAGAATGACTGGGATAGATAGGAACAGGGGTGCCAATTCCCATTGGTATCTGTCTGGAGGAAAATTATGCCAGAGGTGAACTTGGAAGTGTCCATTGTGATAGTGAACAGAGTGGAGAGATTGGGGAGTTGGAGGACTGGTTGGGCAAGGAATAGTTCTTTGAGGCATTCAAAGGACTACTGACATTCAGGGGACCAGGCCCAGGGAGTGGTTTTCTTGGTAAGATTAATGAGGGGGCGGGTGACCGAGGAGCAATCAGGAATGAATTGCCAATAGAAGTTGGCAAAACCAAGGAAGGAATAGACATCACGAAGTTTTTCTGAGGTGGGCCAGGATGCAAATCCATCAAGCTTGATGGGGTCCATGGCGAGTTGACTGGATTTAACGATCATTCTGAGGTATTCAACTTCTTTGGTGGCGAAGTTGCATTTCTTGAGTTTGAAGTGGAGGTCGAGTTTCTTCATGCACTAGAGGACATGCTTGGTTCTTTCAGCATGGGTTTTCTCGTCGGAAGAGAAGATGAGGAGGTCATCCATGTAGATGACAAGCCATCCTTTGGCAATCATATCATGGAAGGAATCATTCATGAACCTTTGAAAGGTGGCAGGGGAGTTGGTGAGACCAAAGAACATTATGGTTGGTTTGAAGAGTCCTTTATGGGTAATAAAGGTGGCTTTCCATTGATGTCCATCTTTTATTCGGACATTGTTGTAGCCTCATTGAACATTGAACTTTGTGAAGATCTTGACATCACAGAGTTTGTCGATGAGGTTAGAGACTAAGGGAAGGGGGTAGGCATCATGAACAGTGTGTTCATTGAGGTACCTGTAGTCCTGACATGGGTGGAGTCTGCCATCCTTCTTTTTGACGAAGAAGAATGGGGAACTTGGGGGGAGTTCAAGGGGTGTATCTTGCCCAAAGCAAGATTTTTGTTGAGGAAGGCTTCTGTGGCCTTGCGCTCATCTGGGGAGAGGGGGTAAATCTTTCTGACCTTGGGTGCGAAAGATTCGTCGAGGTTGATCTCATGATTATAAGGGTGTGAGGGGGTACATGGTCCATGGCTTTTTCAAGAAGACAGAGGCAAAGTCAAAGTATTCAATGGGGAGGGTGACCTTGGGTTTGGCTTTTTCGGCAGCGATAGCCAGCTCTGTAGAGTTTGTGAGTTTGGTGATGAGGGGATTACCCTTGGGGATGAAGTGATATCTGCATCGAATGATATAGTTGATGGTGTAGTTGTCACAAGCACAGTGGAGGTACTGGGATTCTGTCTCATAGTCAAGGTATTCATAGAGGCATCCGTCATAGACAGAGTCTACTTGGACATGGCGAGGGGGTCGAGGGGAGGGTTTGAACTGTTGGAAACGAGTTTTGTATTGATTCAAGTCAACTTTATGGAGCATGTAGAGCTCCTTGGATTGGTCAGTGGACTTACTAATGGAGAGAGTCTGGCCAAACCAGTCAATGGTGGGGTTGATGGCTTTCAACCATGGGAGGCTGAGGATGAGGTTTTGTCAACCACAATCCATGACATAGAATAGAACTTTGTGAGTGAGTCCTTTGATGTGAATGAAGAGTTCAGTAGTGAAGCAAACTCCTCCTTTATCCGTGAGTCCCTGGTTGAGATTGGTGACGTTAAGGAAGGAGGGGAGTTGGGTGGTAGGGAGTTTGTTTTTGCGGACAAAGCCCCAGTTAATGCAAGAGATGTCGGTGCCACTATTGATGAGAGCATGGGTGTTGACAGTTTTCAACATGTGCGAGGGTACAATGATTTGGACTGGAATTTGCATTGAACCAGGCAGCATAGGTACAGTTACACATTGTATTTTAGAAGAGTCCCACGTTGGTCGAGGTCTCCATTCTAAAAATTCTTCTTGGGGGAAAGGGTGAATTGGATATGATGAACTGTGAGGTTTGAGGAGGTCATCGTTAACCTGTTCAACTCGTTTGACTGAAGTCTTATGAGGTTTCTTGGGGTACTTTCCACAAGCATCGGTGCGGTGACTCTTTTGCCTGCAGCGTAAGCAATGCCCTTCTTTGAAGCATCGCTCCCACTCCTCAGGAGTTAGCTTAGGGGATCTGGGGACATTGACCACGTTGACATCCATGGCGTCGGGATCATGGGTTTTTTGGGAAGGGGAAAAGATAGAGAAAGTCTGGTAAAACCAATATGCGGGGGTAGAGTGGATATGGTGTTGGTTAACAATGGTCTGAGCGTGATCATTCTGAACTTGGAAGTGAACAGCTTTTGAGTACCATTCGTCAACTTTAGTGGGAACCGTGTCCATGGAGAGGATGCAGCAGAAGAGGAGAGGGGGAATGCCAGTGGCAAAGTAGTTGATCAGGATGTTCTGATTAGTGATGCCTGAGAGGGCAATGTTGTTTTTAAACTCAGCTATGTGCTGAGTGAGTTCGGGACCATAAGATTCATTTTTCTTTGGGATGAGGCATTCTGAGTGAAGCCAGTTGATGGCTTGATTCTTGATATCCTGGTGCTCAAAAGTACCCTTGAATTTGGCAAGAAAGTCAGTGAATGTTCCGAAGGAGTTGGCAGCGATGGCTTCCTCTCGGAAGGTAGAGGCCCAGATGGCAGCCGAGCCCTTTTTCATATAGGACAGGGTGAAAGCGATTTTCTTATTGTCGTCATTATAAATGGCCTTGTTTATGATGAGGTAGGTCTGGATAGAGGATAGCCAGGGCATGGCATCAGCGTAGGAGCCATCAAAGGCGTCAGGGGCTCCAAGACAAAGTTCAGTGGGTTTGGTTATCATGGTAACTTGGGCTAGGAATGGGGGCAAGATGAATTCCAGTTGGCAATTAACTGGGTTTAGGGATGGTGGGGTGGGTACTCTGGGAATACTAAGTGCCATAGAGAGTCGATGGGTGAGTTCTAGGTCCTCAGGTTGTTAAGGGATGACAAGATCTTCATCAGTGTTGATGGGGTTCTCTGAAGAGGGTTTGTCGATGTCCAATGAGTCAAGGATTTCCCTCTGCAATGTGAGGTTGGGATAGGGTCTAGGGTTTCTGGGGCATTGGTGGGCATTGGTGGAGGCTTATATGAAGATAGCCAATCAAGGGAAATCTTAGACCTTTTGTTATGCTCGACGTGGTCAAGCATAGGCCTGCAAAGGTTCAAGGGCTTACTGTTGCTATATAGCAGACAGGATGAGTGGGCCTGACGAGGGGGTTCCTTGACAGGGAGGCTAAGGCTGGCATAAGACTAACGTTGGGTCAAAGGGGGTCTGTTCAAGGGTCTTTCTTGGCAGAGGTTCTGAGGACTGTTGAGGGCCAAGGGATCAATGTGTCTTGGGGACATCACAGAACTAGTGATGGATCAAGGGTTCAGAGGAAGTGTTTACTCAACAGTAGGACAAGGACTGGGTGACCCAAGAGCAACTCCAGGATACTAGGTAAATTGCAGAAGGTCTAAGATAGTGAATACACCTGAGTATCGAAGGTTTATATACATGAGCCAAATGGTTAAGGATAGATCAATGGAAGAAGATGAGTCAGCGATAGAAAGCAATGGAATCACGAAGAAGCTGAGTCACTATGGAGCAGATAATGTTGTTAATACAACTGCAGATGAGTCACACTAAATAAGTAAGTGGTATTGCAAAGACAATGGTAAAAGAAAGGACTCAAGTGGAAACTGAACGGCAAGGGTCAAGGTCCTTTGGTGTATAGAGTAAGTGAGGTAAGAAAAAGAGAGAGGGGCCCAACAAATCATAACAGGAGAGACTAAATACTGTGTATAATTGCACAGATTTAGCTAGGGAGTACAAAGGAAGTAGCAACTAGTTATACATCCCCAAGTAGCCAATAGAAAGGGAGTGGAACTCCATAAACTAAAGGGGGAGAGACAACGAAACAATGGTAAGACAATATAGATGGCCCATGTGACACAAGGATAAGATTGAGAAACAAGATCTCAGAAAAGTGAGATCAGGAGAGAGGGGACCATAAGAAAAATAAAAGATTAAAAAGGAAAATCCTTGTTGGAGATAACCAGGATCATTGCAGAATCATCTAATGTATAATCCGAGGGGAACATTGTCCATAGTGGGCCCTTGAGGAGGTATTTGTATAAGTCCACTGAACTGATAACATTACCTCCTTCATAAGCTTGAAAAGCCTCTTCAAATCCAATCTTCTCTAACAGAGTCTTCATCATTGTAGATGATGTTATCGTCATTGTTGTCCTCTGATCTGACACATTCAGAGGGGATATGTCCTTTACCATAACAAGTGGCACATCTATTGTTGGGGCAATCTTGTTGAATATGTCTGGGTCTGTACTGTAGATATGACAGAAGGGGCATTGGTAGATGGGACAATGGGGTCAGAGGTGAGAGGTACTTCCACATTGGAAGCAGGCAAGTCGGCCATTTCTTTTAGAACATTGGGATGGTCAAGGGATGGGAAGGGGATCAAAGCTCAGGGTTTTCTTTCTGGTCTTTTTCTTCTCTTTAAGGTTGTACTTCTTTTTAGATCAGCTTTCTTTCTCCCAATCTCTTGGACTTGTGTGAGCCTCTTAAACAGGCTTTGATCTATCTGATGGTAAGGAATGAACTGGGGAGATTTGGGGGAGAGAGGTCACAGCCAGGTTTTTGGCCATTTGTAGAGTTGTTTCCCTAACTCTCCTCTCGGCCATGGTGATTCCTCCCAGGATTGGTCTGCATGATCCCATGATGGGGGGGTTCCTGGTATAGCAGGCCCCATCAAAGCATTCAATAATGGGGGCAACTGTGGGGGATACAATAGATTCATCCCAGGGGGAGTCAGCAAGGTAATCTCTTTCTTGGGTTTTGATAAGGGCTTGGAGGATAGGTCAGAGATAGGAAGCCATTGTGAGTCAGGGAAAGGTGTTAATGAGTCAAAAGACTCCCACATTGGCCAAGAGTTGGGCCACCTGAATTCTTGCCTTGGCAAGAGAATGTTCGATGACATAGTCCATGGAATCGGCTGGGGTAGGGTTGGATCAAGCTCACTTGAAGTTGAGTCTGATGACCAGGGAGATTCATTGAAAGATTGAAATAAGGGGGAGGAAAAGGGGTGCTTCATCATAGAGGGGGTGATTGACCAAGATAGAGAAGAGGATGGGGCATTCAAGTACAGATACCAAGAGGATATTTCAGAAAACAGTGGGAAGTCAGTGTTCCCTAACTGGGGGCAGTTCAGGGACAAAGATTCTGGACTTGAGGGGTGGTGGAGCTGGTGGAAATAGTCTGGGGAATTTATGGGAGGATTCAATGGAGTATTCTTTGGCAGAGGAGTAATGGAACATTTCTGTTAGATTTCCAAGCTTTTTGACCCTTTATAAGCATTTACTATCTCTTGTGAGTTTGTTAGATTGATTTCAGGTTTCCAGGTGTTATCCCCCAATTTGTATCCTTTCCATCTGATGTGGAGCTGTCAGGACCCCTTTCTTCCTCTATGGGCAACAATCTTGTTGATTTCCCATTTCTCTTCTCTGTCTATTAACTCTGACAGAGGATTTACATATCCAATCCCATGTTTCTGGGTTTCCTTAAATGAAGAGAGGAGAGCTACATAGAACATGTCATGGATTTTCCATGTTGATGATAAGTGGAGTTGATAGGATACTGAGGATAGTACTCGTTCAATCTCAAAAGGTCCTTCTCTCTTGGGGGCGAGTTTTCGGGAGGGGTAGTTCATTTTTAGGTTGGTGTTTTCTAACCAGACCTTGTCCCCTACTTTCCAGGGAATGAATTTGATGTTTTTCCATCGCTCCATGAATAACCTTGCTCTCTCATGTGTGGCCTGTGCTTCAGAATGGGCTTCCATTAATGCCAAAAGATGGAATTCTAAATCGGGAATGAAGGTTTTCTTGATAGGTGCATAAGCTGTTAACTATATGATTTCGCTCTCCTGCATACATTAGTGAGTCACGCTCTACATTAGTGAGTCACGCTTTAGACTAGTGAGTCACGCTCTAGTGGCGTGGTAGTGTTGTGTAGTATTAGTGTGGTGCTTCAGATGTAGCCTGGAGGTTACTGTCTATGTTCCTTAGTTTCTGACAGTGAGCTCCAGGTATGTTAGCTAGATATTCTACTCAAATACATAGTTTCTGACAGTGAGCTCCAGCTGTGTCAATCCAGCTGTTAACAGGTTATGAGCCCCGCGCTTTAGAAGCGCTATCTTCGCTGTCCACTACATCTGGTTGGACTTACCAATTCGAACCACCTCTACTCGGTCCCTCTTCGCTTTAACTCAACTATCTCTGGTCTACATTGCATCACCATGGTCTTATCCCATCACCAATCCCATTACACCATCCCCCAGTGTCGCCCTGATGTCCCTACCACTGCTCTCGTATCCCATGACATCCTGGAACGTGCTGGGAACACCTCTCTTCGATCCAGTGATTCTTCAGACCCATTCTCTCCACTCCAGCTTGATGCAGACCATGATTGGAATGCTGACACTGGAGCTACATCCCACATGACCCCACATCGCCACTGGTTGCGCAATTATGCACCCAAACGCATCCCAATCAAGCTTGCAGACAACACTGTGGTCTACTCTGCTAGTGTTGGATCAGTTGTGTTCCACCCAGTCATTGATGGAAAACCCAGTCATGCTGTCGAGTTCTCCAATGTCCTACATGTTCCCCACCTTCGGACCAACCTCCTGGTGGTCCTATACTTAACTCAACACAAGTCCTTTCTGGTCAGCATCAATTTGACCCACATGTCCTTCTCTAGGCCACCAGGACCACCTCTTTTCGTCGCCACCATCAATAACCACAATGCTGCATTCCTAGACGGACATACTGAGGCAGTTACAGAGTATGCTCGACCAGCTACAACTGTCCCACTCGATTTCTCCCTGTGGCATCGCAGATTTGCGCACCACAACTCTGCAGACATCAAAGCTCTCTTCGAGCACAACCTGGTCACTGGAATGAAGTTGGACAGCAAGACCTTGCCTGATCCCATCTGTGAGCTGTGCTTAGCAGGCAAAATGCATGCCAATCCATTCCCCTCATCCACATCTTGTGCTACTTGACCTCTGGAACTGGTCCACTTTGATGTACATGCTGTCCCTTACCCCATCTTCTCTGGGTATCGCTATTGGGTCACATTCATCGATGATTTCAGCCGGTTTCACTTTGTGCTACCCATTAAGGCCAAATCCGACGTTTTCGACACTTTTAAGCAGTTTAAGGCCTTTGCGGAGAACCAGAGCGAAAGGAAGATGAAAACCCAGCGAGATGACAAGGGAGGGGAGTACATGAGCAATGCCATGCTCGAATACACCAAATCATGCGGTATAGAGCGCCAGCACACTGTCTGAGCATGCCCACAGCAGAATGGAGTTGCAGAACATGCCAATAGAGTCCTCTCTGAGTGCATTACTGCCATGTTGAAGGAATCAGGCCTAGCTATGGCTTTTTGGGGCAAAGCACTTGCTGCTCTTGTCCATGTGTGGAATAGGTGTCCCACAGCAGCTTTGGACAACTTGACGCCTTATGAACAGTGAAATGGGAGCAAACCAGATGTTTCCCACTTCCATGTGTGGGGATCTACTGCCTATGTGTGTTGACAGCTGGATTGACACAGCTGGAGCTCACTGTCAGAAACTATGTATTCAAGTAGAATAGCTAGCTAACATACCTGGAGCTCACTGTCAGAAACTGAGGGACATAGACAGTGAACTCCGGGCTACATCTAAAGCGCCACACTAATACTACACAACACTACCACGCCACTAGAGCGTGACTTACAAGTGTAGAGCGTGACTCACTAATGTAGAGCGTGACTCACTAATGTAGAGTGTGACTCACTAATGTATGCAGGAGAGCGAAATCATAAGGTTAACAATGTGCACATCCAAAGGGACAAGCGTGACGCTTTGTGCCCTCATTATGAAAGTGCGTCTTTATAGGCTATCCTGATGGCTACAAAGGCTGGAAATTCTATAATCCAACTACCAAGCACACAATTATCTCGGAGCGTGCTGATTTTGATGAAAGGAGCGCTTCCAGGCGTAATCCAATCATTAGCACACCTAATTGTGACTCTACATCGAGTCGACCACATTCCATTCCATACCACCCACCAACTATTGACTATTCGTCTAATGATGGCGAGTTGGACACTCCTGGAGATCCTCATCCTGGGGGGGTCCCTAATCCTCTTGATGCGCAGGATGAAGATCCCCAAACACCGTTAGCAGCTCCTGCCCCACCGCTTTCACCAGTCCCAGAAACACCACAACCATCCCCATCTCCAGAACTCGCACCAAAGCCCGAACTTGTCGAAATAGAGCGTCCACCTAGTCCTATTGGCATAGGAGCGCGCCTACCTCGTAGAACTCGCCAACCACCTCGAGATTGGTGGAGACTGAGTCCTGCTCAACTTGTGGACGACTCCAAGGACTCTGATGATGAAGAAGCGGACATGGCTAGGTGTTTTAGCGCAGGTTTAGCGCAACCAAAGTCCTATAGAGAGGCAATGCGTCGAGATGATGCAGCTGAGTGGAAACAGGCCGCATTGAACGAGCTTGGAGTGCACAAGACTAATGGAACATGGGAACTCATGTCTAGACCTAAGGATAAGCCAGTCATTGGGTCTAGGTGGGTTTTCACAAAGAAATATCGCGCTGATGGCTCTTTTGAGCACTACAAAGGCCGTCTGGTCGCCCAAGGCTTCTCCCAGCGCCCAGGATTCGAATACCTGGAGGTTTTTGCGCCCACAGTGCGCATACCCACTCTTAGGGTCATTCTCGCACTTGCTGCCATCCACGACCTTCATCTGTGGTCTGTAGATGTCTCAAATGCCTATCTCAATGGTGAAATGGACTGTGATGTGTACATGGAGCAGCCAGAGGGATTTGCGGAAGGGAATCCAAAGGATAAGGTCTGTTTGCTGAAGAAAGTGCTCTATGGCACAAAACAAGGCAGAAATCGCTGGAATCGCAAAATGCGCACCACACTTGAGTCTATGGGCTTTACCCAGACCTATTCCGATGTAGCAGCCTACATTATGTGCGAGGTGAAGTCCGGATCATTCTGCCTGTGTTTGTGGACGACATGACCTTTGCTTCGTCATCTTTGGATGCAATCAAGCTGGCTATAGCTGATTTGAGCACGCACTTCAAGCTGCGCGATCTGGGGGCCACCTCTGAGATTCTGGGCATCAAAATTGATCGAGACCACTTGAAGCGCTCCCTAACCATCTCCCAGCGCCAGTACTGCATTGATATGTTGTCATGCTTCCATATGGCTGATTGCAAGTCTGTCACAACTCCCATGGACCCAGGACTTTGCCTATCTCGTGAGCAATTCCCCAGGACCACAGAAGAGCACAATTTCATGCATTTTGTGGACTTTGGAGGCACTATTGGGTCTTTGCAGTACCTGACATGCACAACTCGATCTGATATTGCATTTGCAGTAGGTCAACTCGCCTCATTCACATCTGATCCAGAAGTAGCACATTGGAATGCCATAAAACACCTATTCCGCTACATCCAGGGCACTCTGAACCATGGTATCACCTATTCCCCTGATCCTACAACTCCGGCACTCTTTTCCACCTACTCTGATGCGAACCATGGTGGTTGCAAGGACTCTGGGCGGTCTACAAGTGCATATGCAGTAAAAATTGGAACTGGATGTTAACTATATGATTTCGCTCTCCTGCATACATTAGTGAGTCACGCTCTACATTAGTGAGTCACGCTCTACAGTAGTGAGTCACGCTTTACACTAGTGAGTCACGCTCTAGTGGCGTGGTAGTGTTGTGTAGTATTAGTGTGGCGCTTCAGATGTAGCCCGGAGTTCACTGTCTATGTCCCTTAGTTTCTGACAGTGAGCTCCAG